>JAPMOO011881120.1:0-10163 GCA_029874815.1 Luciobarbus comizo
TTCAGCTCCAACCCCAATCAAACACACCTGAACCAGCTAATCAAGGTATTCAGGGCTACTTGATAATTACAGACAGGTGTGTTGCAGCAGAGTTGGAACCGAAATCTGCAGGACGGTAGCTCTCCAGGAGCAGGGTTGGAGATCCCTGCCTTACGCCTTCCATTATACACTAAATTCCACAAAGATTTGGCAATTACGAAGTAAATGGAAAGTAACTTGTGAAAACAAAAATGCTACTTTTGTGGAAGCAGAACATTTACAGTCCTGTTCGACATGTACGTACTTATTATAGTAAGTACAATAACTGGGTAATAACTAAGTTATAACCCTAAACCTAGCTATTTTACCCAGTTCTTTCTTAGGTAAGTGATTTTGAACTAGACATTGCAAATTCTTGTTTTTGTATGCGATTAGGCCTGTCGTTCATTAGTGTGGTTATGATGATGAAAGAACGCCCCTTGCTGTTATTAAATCAAACACAAAACCAAAAATATGAACTGAGAACATAATCTGTAAAACAGGCTCGAGTCCTCTGAGGATAATGAAAGGACGCCCTCTGCTGATATTAATAAAAATAATTTGTTTCGTAATAAAAGCAATAAAAGCTACAAATGATTACACGTTCGGAATCTGTGGCGTTATTTAATATCAAAAAACAAAGAACTACAAAGAATTCACTTTATCTTGAATACAGTTTAGGTTTTGCAAAGTTTTAGGGCATGTAGGCTACTATAGTAGATTGTGTAAATAACATGGTATATTAATGTATATACATCTATATTTGCAAGATATATCATTTAATGGTTAGTCATTATTCATTTTTGCGATTTAGCAGAGTACACTGACTTAAACATTCAGTGGCACTCAGTTACTTATCACAGTTTATGCCACTTTGGACTATTGTGACAGGAAAAAATACATCAAAATGGTCCTTAAAGCACGTTTTTGCAAATAAATCTGGTCTGCAATTCATATTGCTTTTAAAATTGATATATGTAGAAGAATCTGGACCTTTAGACACTGTTCTGATGTTTTATGTGCTTGTTAAACCAGTTCACTCAAAGCCCTAACATTAAGACCAATAAATAGTGTTGTGAATGGTAATTATAAAAAATATTTGGGAGTTCTAGACTTTGATTTAGACGCCCTTCTGAGCTTGTTTCTGTCTGGTTGAAGTGCTCTGCTAACATCTGTGAAGGGGGAAGGCCATGACCTCATGGAAATGAACTGCACAAAGGGAGGATACAAATGTACCTCTCATTCTTCTCAATGTTACTGCGAAAACATTCCGTGGACGTCTCTGCCAGCAGCCTGAGGAAAATTGGAACTACTTGTCTTAAAACAAAAACATGCAGAAAAAGAGGAGAAAGGATAGAGAGAATGAGAGGGGAAAAAAAGAGAAGGCTACGTTTAGAAAAGGGTCTGTTTCGTAAAACAAAGATTGGGATTGTCTGTAAAATGAGGCTTGTTAACTGCGTGGCTCAGCACACAGAGGCAACCAAACACAAATCATGGATTCTGGCTTTATATAAACATAGGCTACAATTTGTAAGGCTTAGTCCAGGGCTGTCCAAACTCAGTCCTGGAGGGCCGGTGTCCTGCAGAGTTTAGCTCCAACTTGCCACAGCACCTGCATGGAAGTTTCTAGTATGCCTAGTAAGAGCTGGATTAGCTGCTTGAGGTGTGTTTAATTAGGGTTGGAGCTAAACGCTGCAGGACACCGGCCCTCCAGGACCGAGTTTGGACAGCCCTGGCTTAGTCATATTAGCGAAACTGGCAAAGAACCTCCATTGTCAATACCAAAGTAATTACCGCTTACTCAGACATTACTTCCAAAATAAACATATTTCTGTTGGTCAACAAAGTGAATCCATGTGACCATAATGAATCTGCATGTGGAAAATGTTTTCCCTCATGCAAATTTAGTATATAAAATAATTTGTTCTTGAATAAGATGCAGACTACACTTTTATGATGCTTCTGCATTCGTTTTGAAGCTTGAAAGTCCTGCAGTCCCCATTCATTGCAATTGTAAAGAAAAGAATAAGTGTAGGCTACATTCTTCAGAAATCTCCATTTGTGTTCCACAGAACAAACAAGAGTAAAAGCCCATTCACGCCAAGAAATAGTTTTAAAAAACATTCTAAACTTTAAAGAGTAGCAAAGTCCATACCACAATTAGGCCTGGCACCGAGGAACGATATTGTTGAAACGTTTTTTTCTGAGCTGATGAATGATATAAACATTGACAGCCCATCAGAATCCACACAACTTTAAAGAGCTCGAGCATTTTGGCAGACGACATAACTGTAGCACGTGTTTGTGCACTGGTGTGATGCTAATATAGTTAACTTATCTTAAGTTATCGTTCTTGGTGTGACGAGCCTTTATTCAGGTTTGGAACAACTTGAGATAGAATAAATGATTATAGCATTTCCTGTTAAAGATGAAGTATTGCTTTAAATACACCATGAAACCTGAAACTACAGCTCACAGTTTCCCAGCAGTAGAAATGGCTTTTCCTTGTAACATTTACTGACGAATTAGGTAATTATGAGAGTCCTTTTTATTGAAGTCATATTCCAGAGACGTGTTGGAAAGTATTTATTGTGCTTTTTCACAAAATATAGACTGCCACCAGAATAAACATTTTCTGTAAAAACAGCAGATTTTCTTTTTCAGTATTTTCATTTTTTTATTCCATATTTCCAAAGAAGCAATTGTTTCATTAATGACTTTCAAACTTGAATTACTTGCATGGAAATACTCCAGTAATTTTATTCTGTATAACTACATGTGCTTAGAACTTAATCATTTGCGCAATGCTGATCATATCTGATTCTAATGAAATTATTGCAAATGAAGGCCGATCAAAAGCCTTTGTCTTACCCATGAAAGTATTTTTTCTAATTCAAGAAACCGGCATGAGACAGACAGAAAGTTATTTGCAGTGTGCTTTAAATCTATGCAAAAACAGCAGAGTTTTTCCAGTCTGAGTACACTAGGAAACCAGTGAAAGTGCTGTCTGTCTTTGAACTGGAGTAAAAGCCAGTGTACTCGCCCAGGGCCATCTGCACCCACACCTGATCTCCTGGAATCAGGTGCATTAGTGTTCCTCCAGACAGCGAGGCTGGTTTGGACCAGTTCCCAAAGATCTGAAAGTAGGAGGCCACGGTGTTTCCATTCTTTATGAGGTCAAACTGCAAGCTGGAGCGGTACACTGTGGCGTGAACAGCGAAGTAGTAGACTCCCGGCACTCTGCAGGTGAATCGTCCCGTCTCTGGATTGTAATCCCCCTGCTCGTTCAGAATGATTTTGTCAAAACGCACCGCATCCCCTACCGCCAATGGGCTTGTGCGGGATTCAGACAGTTTGGCGCTAAAAGCTGATTTGGGGGCCACCGCACACTCGCCCGGGCTTCCTCTCTCTCCCTTTTCTCCTGCATCTCCTCGGTCTCCCATAAGGCCCCTCATGCCCAGCTGACCTGTGATAAGCATCATGAGATTTTCATGTTTCACTATTGACATTCAATAGAGTGCTGCAGGGATGACACATTTTTGTACGCCAAAATTTTCCATCATTCTAAAGTCAATGGATTTTTTTAATTGGGTTTTTGGTTGAATGCCTGAAATAAGGTCTGTGGTTAACACAAGCTCAAGATATTTTCAAGATTGTAGGAAGCTTAATAGTGGTGATGTTGGAGTCTTGTAACCATGGTGTAGTTACTTTAGAGGCTACGTTTAGCTTTTTACTCCTCTCAAAGGAATTTAGGCTTCAAAATTCAAGTTGTGTTAATTTGACAACATTATCACGAGGAATCAAATGTAAGAATCAATCTTTTAATGGAGAAAATTTTCTGCAATAATCCAAAAGACAGTGGAAAAATCCACAGAGGGAACCAGAGTGATACTAATTTCCTAAAAAAAAAAAACTGTCATCCCTGCAGCACTCTATGGGAGGAGAAGGTGAGAAAATCATTGAGGATGTTATTTTGTACCTGGTTCTCCTCTCTCTCCTCTTTCCCCTTTCTCTCCGGGTTGAGCGTCACGACCGTCTCGTCCATCCCTGCCGGGCTGACCGGGGCTGCCATGCAACCCAGGGGATCCTGGGATGCCTGGGCTTCCTGTGCACAAACTGGGGATCTTGTTGTCTTCAAGCGAGTTAGAACACTGTACTGCAATAACAAGCAGCAATGAAAGAGGCCATGTCTGCAGAGATGTCATTGCTCAATCTGTGGAGGAAAGAAAAAAAATGGAAGAAAAAAAAACTTGTATCTTGTTTCAAGATGATTTCAGTATTACTGAGACTGAAAATGAAAATCTGGTATGAAGTCTGAACATAATGTGAAAGCACAACTCTGAGAGTTGCATGATCTCACCTCTCAGTCAATAGGGTGAGTATTTCAAAGGAAATTTGACAGTACATCGTAATTACTAAAGCACAAGTTCTGCAGTGTAAGTGTAAATGCAGATGAAGATTTATTATATATATGTCTTAATATTGCTTAGGAATTCATGTTTTACAGTCTGCATCCCACTGAAGCCTTTAAAAAGCTTTTAAAGGATGCAGAAGCACAATAAAAGTACCAAAAAGTACCAAAATTCTGACTTGGAATATATTACACAAGTCATATGGATCACTGTTATAGTTATTTTATTTATTTTAGAGCCTGACAACCTCAGTCCTGATTCACTTTTATTGATATTGAAAAGAGTGGCCAGAATATTCTTAGAAAAGAAAGTTTGAAATGACACGAGGCTGAGTAAATGATGACAGTTTAAATTTTTGGGCGAACTATCCCCATTTTGTCAGCTAATATGAAGTAGATTCTTCACTTACTGCAAACTATCTTGTGCAACCATATAAATTATTTTTTTTAATCTAAATAATTGTTAAATAATCACAAGAAGTTCAAGAACTGTTCATAACAGTAAGAACTTAAGCTATTCTCACTGCAGTGCATGCTGGGAGCTCCAACACTGAACAAATCAGCAATATTTTCCAATATAAAATTGTGGGACAGCATGGGGGAAATATTGTTGTAGTAATATGCAATCTCTGTAGATTTTTATAGTAATTCCCATTTCCTAAAAAAGCTCAGGAAGCTGGATATCATCTGCAGTTTGAGGGGTTGAAAATGTATTGTTTATAGTTAGTTGGTGAATAATGAAAATGCGAATTACTTTTATAAATTTTACTGTCTACCATCTGTCATTGATGAGGTGCTGAAGGCAGTCAATAATCAGGCCTCAAACACACGCAGTCTCTACAAAAGGATGTATTCATGGGCTTGTCAGCTCTCGTAATCCTGCCTGGAACGAAGCATTTCCAAGATTTTTATGACTTGCTGTAAAGCAGCAGCTTCGGTTCAAGTCTGCTGTCTGTCAAACAGCTGTTTCTTATAAGTTGACGAGAAACTGCTGATGATTCACCTTGAGAAATATAACCAGACCACCAAAGCATTCTTCAAAAATTCTGCAGAATCAGTTAAAGCACTGGTATCTTCAGTTTAATAGAAACATCTGTTCAAGGACATCTGGACAGTTATCTCTCAGGACCTTGTTTATGTATTTTGGTTCTAAATGCTTAGAGCAGCTCAAACTGTGAGCCATGTTAGGACATAAGAGGAATGACTGCCAAAGAGCGCAGAACAAATACCGTCATTCCAGTGTCAACTGAAGTCTGATTTCCAAACAAAGCACATTACTCACTCATATGCTTCACGTTGTTTATTATTGAAACATTGTGTTATTGTGTACAAGGCTGCCATAATATTATTGCAACAAAATATTAACATTGGGGTTCATTCCCTCAATATCACAGCATCATTTATACTATACCAAAAATTAAACTTTGGGTTGAAATATGGGAAGGATCAGCTTTCCCCTTCGGTGCTTATGTTGAAATTTCAATGCATTATAAATGGGTTTGAACTGTCATCAATCATAACATAGTACTCTCAGGAAAAATTCTTATTTACCCCTAAACGGTGGTACCTTAAAAGTACATATTAGTACACAAATAGTATTAGGTATAGTAAGAAAAGCTCATTTCTTAGTTTTCGAATATTTGCCTTCAGAAATGTGATTTGCAGTAAACAGTATCTTTCCTCGAACTGAGATTCGTAGTGAGCAGTAATGATAAACAATCTTGACAGAAACAAAAGTTACGTAAGAGACTTGATAATCTTTCCATTTAGAGACTCAGCTGTGTTATTTCATAGTAAAGAACATTATTGGTTGTCAAAGTGAAATAATATAGTTATATCTGCACTAAAGTGCCTAAATGGTAGACTGTCTACACAAAAATGTTAAGCATTTACCTATAAAAACAAATCAAAATGTTTCCATAACACTTTATTAGTGAAAGCAGTCAGAGCCCTCATGGCTAAACAAATTTTAGCTATGAGAAAAAAAAAATTAAACTCACCATTTACGTTTTTTGAATATTCAATGGATTGACAGATTGAGCAGGCGAAAGAGAAACGAGCAGTGAAACTTCTCTTTTCTTTGCAGTCCAAGGCGTCTGGGAAAAAATGAGCACTCCTAGTCTTCAGAGGAAATGGGAAGCTATTGGAAGCCAGTTAGAAATAGGGAGGCTGGGAGATGGGGAGGGAGAAAGAATGATCATCCAAGGGACGGAGGCTAAATGTTTGTAGCTTGTCCAACTTTATAAGCATAAACATTATCTGATACAGTAGAGCCCTAGAGAAGGGGTCTTGGGCGCCAGTGAACAGTCTGGCGGGACCCGTGTGTATTTAATTAGAGTGGAGTTTACAAAGGAAAGATGCCAGTTCATTGTGGCAGGAGAATTTGCGAGAAATAAACCGTTTGGGGATTACAGCCCTGTGGTCAAGTAAAATTGAACTATTATTCTTGCTTACAAAGCATGCTAAATAGTGTCAATGATCATGTGACACGACCACTTTATGTAAACAAATCTTCTGGATTCATTGTCGCCACATCAAGAGAAAAAAATCCTCATTGCATTTGGAAAATGATGTGGTTATTTCTGAGTTTAAAGGAGCAGTGAAAATCTGCAGGCATGAATGAAAGATGGTGAGATGTGTTCATGTGGGTGGCAGTTCAGACACGTGGTTCTAGTTACTTTGGTAGTTACTATTTAGATGACAAAGCTTCCCCATTAGGGGTATCCAGGCCTTCTAGAACACTTATCCAGCATTTTAAATCTAATGGCTCATAAACTACTTCTGGGAAACTGCTAGTGGCTCCTTGTCGTCTGTAGGGTTTCATCAGACCAGGTTCTTCACATTATGAACAGCTGGTTGAAACTAGACACCCTTTTGTTGATGTCTTGGTGTGAATGGTTTCAATAAAGTGTTAAATGTTTACATTGTAATGCTAGATTAGTTTGTGTCTTGCATCATGAATACATTTTAGTCACTCTAGTCTAACCATTAAAACTAAGCAAGACTTTTTGTTTAGTTTTTTTTTGATGCCGTACTTTTAAAAAAAATATTTTGCATGTTAGACCATGGCAAGCAGTTTAACTGCCATTTTAATTTGCAAGGCCTGTATTATATTATGACAGGATGACCAAATTTGTTACACGAGACAGTTTAAGAGCAGACTGAAATAAGAAATCAACTGTTGAAAATAAACTTGAGCAGCTCTTTCCAGCAATGAGATCCTTCAGATGTATATGCAGAGTGTAGGTGCTACACATAACCAGAAACAGCACATTACTTTATGTTGTTGTTGTTTTTTCTTTGTTGTTTGAGAAGAATACTATCTGCTGTAGTTCCTTCTTGTTGGTTAACATGCCTGGTTGGGTAAAGTTCCTGAATACAAAAACATAATGGTTCTTTTTTGGCACGTACAGTTCAATGAAGAACCTTTAACATCCACTGAACATTTCTATTGCACAAAAGGTTCTTATAGCTGAGATTCATTAATGTTCTTTGGGGAACCCCAAATGGTAGGACTGCTGCAAAATTCCCTTTTGGAACCGGTATTGTTTTTTTTCACCATGCCGCCATTTGAGGTCCAGAACCAAGAAACTACTTGTTTAACAATACTAGGAAGGTAAAAAGACAAGATATCAAGTTTGAGTAAACAAGACATGTTTATTATTTAAACTATCACTTAAATAAAAAAAGTGCATAGAAAATAAACATGATTAGAAATTTTCCTTTTTACAGTTGTTATGTACAATTTTTTCCTCATTATACATTCATCCTTAAGTAGTTTGTGGTTGAATATTTTAGATGAACAAATTTTCCTTCATTTTTCTGTAAAATGGTAAAACACTGATGGGGCAACTTGAAGAAAAAAATAAGAAATAAAAACCTTAAAACTGTCAGTATTAACATCAACATGATCTCTCGAAGCTACAGGGGAAAGGAAGTGTTGGTAAGACAAAGGAAAACTTGCGTCCTCCAAGAGGAAGGAATTAAAATCTCTCCCTCTCCAGACCTCTCTGATTCCCTAAAGTACCTCCGATGGTCCGCAACTCATTTCTGTACAGTGAACCATGTTAAAATTCCAAAAACAGGGAGCGCAGTCACCTGCTCTCAGGAGCTTTACCTCAGTGTACATCTAGAGATGTTTGCAGAAATAAATAAATAGAATGGTTACCATTACTCATTACAGAACATCACATAAGAAAAAGTACAACTTAAGATCCAATAGGAGAGAGAGGTATAGGTGACATGGCTGGGTTTAGGCAAGGACATTTTTTCCTGATGTCCACAAACTGTTAGAAAATGTACAGAGTAAAATAAAGCAGACTACATCATCAAAAGCAAACAAATTATCAATGCTCAAAAAGTTTACAACCACATTTTACATGAACTTGTTTCATAATATAAATACCGCTCCTTTCCGAATAAAAAAAGTTAAAGCAAATGAACAAATTAAAAGAAAAAAAAAAACTGCAATGCTCCATTGAGGGAACATACACAGGCACAGGAAAACTGGTACTTGATCTTGATATTAAAATGATGCACGTTAGTTACTCTAAAGTTTATCTGTAACACAAAACCATTATAGATTATACACTGAACATTGCAATTAACCATTATGAAGCTGCTGTTTGCTACTGTAACTAAGCTTGTCTGTCCATTCCGTATATTGTGTAGATATTGAAGTACAAGTTACTATTCATACACATTTAGTTTATATATATCCATGTATATTGTGTATACATATATACTGTTGATTATAATTACAGGAGAAGTTGTGGTACCACTCGCGTGGTGTGGAAGAGTAAAGTCCAGGAAAATGACAGACCATGTCTGCTTCTGAAACACTGACCGAGCGCTGTTACACCAGTTTATGGAGCATCTGACGTTGTATTGATGTCTGTGCAGGAGTCTATTACAAAGCCCTTGGGATTAGTAACTGCATTACAAAAAAAATATATTAATAAAATAAAAATCTCATTTCATTTATACTGAGCAATAGTTTCTGTAGAACCCTGCTGTATAATCCTCCTATTTTATGCAATAAAAAGCTGTCCCGTATCTTCCCAGCCTTTCATGTTGGAAAATAAAAAATAAAAAATAAAATAAAATAATAATAAAATCAAACAAAAAAAAAAATAATTCTAGAATACATTCAACAACGGCCTAGCTGCAGAGTTCAGCACGTCCTGTTCCACAGGGGTGCCAGGGCGAGAGGAAAGTTGGGCTAGACCCCCAAGAATCCCTGAAAAAGATGGCTAAACCGCAAATTCTGATCAGTATAAACACGTATACAAATATGAGGCAGCAGCCAACAAATGTTCAATGTGAGGAAACGTACAGAACTCTGATCTTCAGTGCCATAGTCAAAAGTGAAATGCTGGGAAAAGTCAAAATTATTGCAGCCTAGGTACAGTGAGGGCTGGAGGGGGTCTGCAGTGGCCAAGGAAAACAAACAAACAAACAAAAAACCTCTTGTTTTAGAGTTAAACTTATGAGGCAATGAAACACAGAGGAACTGGTCTTGAAAGTGGCTCGCTAAGGAAGCCACGGTTGCACAAAGCAGCTTCGTCTAGAGGTATGTACAGATCCCAAGCCATTCTCGTGCTACAGCATCACTTTAAAAATCATCATAACTTTACATGAAAACTAAAACAAGAGTCAAATTTCAAGTGGAATCTGTTTGTGCCCTAGTTAAAACAGCTTTGAACGTTTCTCCATAGTCTGGAGCTCCTCAGCT
>JAPMOO011882448.1:0-11099 GCA_029874815.1 Luciobarbus comizo
CTGTTATATTGCAAATAAAACCACACTTGTATGGCTGAAGGTTTTTACACTAAAAAATGTTTATGAAGAGTTCATTTGCAAAAACAGATAACTCCATTTTTAACAATTTTCAAAAATCATGTTTTTTTCATTGTGTATTCCAATTAATTTCAATCAAACTGCAGTTAGTTTATCTTGATTAAGTTAAAAAAAAAAAAACAGCTAACTCACACAATAAAAACAATTTTTTTTTTTTTGAAAATGTAAAATTTTTCAACAAATTTTGTATCTGTTTTTTTAAAATAAACTCAAATTTTATATATATATATAAATTTGCTAAGCATATTCATTCAGCTATTATATATAATCTCTGCTTCATGTTTTTCACATTATATGATATTATATACTGAAATGCTCTATTTATGCAAATCGCCTCTCAGGGCTGTAACTACATGTATTATGAGACTATTTATGCACAAAAACAAGTGAATTTCAGAGCAAGAGAGGATGTAAAGATAAACATGTCTGATGCGACCCCTTTAAGAGTTTGTGTGACAGAGTATTATGAGATGATCAGTGGGAATAACACTTATTCAGGATTAAAGCTCTTATTGAAATGCTATAATTACACAGCAGTTCACAGACCCTGTAATTAAAGCTCTCGATACAGAGGTTTTCTGGAGCTTGACACCTCTCAGGAAGCACAAATACATCCTCGAGTGCTGTCAATTGATTGTGTTGTTGTAGTTTAATATCCCACACTTTAATTGAAACATGTCTTTACGTGTTTGTGTGGGCACGTGTGTGGGCCACAAACCTCATCAGCACGCTCCGATTTCACATACAACACATTTTTAGCACATAAACACAGAGATTTGCAAATAAGAGAGATTAACTATGAAGTAAGCAGCCCTCCACCAACCACTGACAAACTCAAGATGGTTTGGAGAATAAATGCATGTTCTATGAATCATCACGGCCACTCTGAACAAAAAACACGACATCAATATGCTTCAAAAACCTTGATTCAGGCTCTCTAGCATTCAGACGTCACCGGGTGCTCGTGAAGGTGGCTTATCAGCCTCCTACGCCGAACAAGACCGCAATCCAATCCTCCAGTGTGTTTTGCAGGCCGTCTCCGTGGAGATTTACCATCATACACATGCAGCGGGAGAGAGTTTCTAACAGCTCGCAGAAGACTGAGTGACCGATGGCAGACATAATGTAACGCAATGTGCACAATATCACATCCATTACATGTGATATTGCTCTCTCATTACATCTCGCTTTCTTTAATGCCTCTCTCTAATCAGGTTAACATCCATCATCATCATGAAGGCCCGCTAGAGAACATAAACATTTCCATAAGCAATGGGCTTTACAGGAGTCAGTCTCACATATTTAGAAGCTCTAAGCTGTTCATTTATGGTTGGAACTGGTAGCTAGATCAGGCTGCCAACTTAAAACTGGTATGATATATTTCCTGAAGGCTCTTGAAGCTCTAAACTGGTCATTTATAGTCCAGGATGGACCTAGTGCTTTGTTAGAGCTGGTAAACCACTTTAAACTGGTTGGATCTGATAGTTCCTTCAAGCTCTTAAAGGTATAAGCTGGTCATTTATGTGTCAAGTTGGAACTGGTAGCTAGATAGAGTTGGTGGACCGCCTATGACCAACAGCAAACTAGTGTGATGACCATAAACTAGTATATGATATGATATATCATGTAGGCTCTTAAAGGTCTAAGATGGTCATTCATGGTCCAAGTTGGAACTAGCAGCTAGTTAGAGCTTGTAAACTACCTTGGATCAGCTACAAACTAACTTGACCACCTAAACGTGGTATATTTCCTGTAGGCATGGACGATCTAAGCTGTCCATTTATGGTTCAAGTTGGAACTGGTAGCAAGATAGAGTTGGTAGACCGCCTATGAACAACAACAAACTAGTTTGATGACCATAAACTAGTATGATATGATATATTATGTATAGGCTCTTCAAGGTCTAAACTGGCCTAAGATGATCATTCATGGTCCAAGTTGGAACTAGTAGCTTGTTAGAGCTTGTAAACCACCTTTGACCAACAACAAACCAGGTTGACCACCATGATCTGATATATCCTGCATGCTCTTAAAGGTCTAAGCTGGTCATTCCTGGTCCGAGCTGGTAGCTGGTTAGAGCTTGTAAACTACCTTGGATCAGCTACAAATTAACTTGACCACCTAAAAGTAGTATTATCTGGTATTTCCTGCATGCACGGTCTAAGCTGTTGATTTATGGTCCAAGTTGGAAGTAGCTAGATAGAGTTGGAAGACCAACTTTGACCAATAACAAACCAGTTTGATGACCGTAAATGAGTACAGTCTGATCTTAAAGGTCTAGGATGGTCTAAGATGGTCATTCGTGATCCAATTTGAAACAATTAGCTTGTTAGGGCCTGTAATACACCTTTAACCAACAACAAACCAGGTTGACCATCATGATCCAATATATCCTGCATGCTCTAAAAGGTCCAAGATGGCCTCAACTGGTCATTCCTGGTCCAAGTTGGAGCTGGTAGACTACCTTTGACCAACAACAACAAAACAGTCTGACTAACATAAACTAGTATGATCTGACATTTCATGTAGGCTCTTAAATGTCTAAGATGGTGATTAATGGTCCATGTTGAAGCTGGTATCAAATTAGGGATGGTCTACCACTTTTGACCAACAACAAACCAGGGGTGCATTTTCCAAAAGCATCGTTAGCTAACTATGGTGGTAAATCCCATTGAACTCTATTGGTAAAGACGTAACTTGTGACCATAGGTGCTTTTGGGAAACGCACCCCAGGATGATAAATTAAAACTGGTAATGATATATTTCCTGACGGCTCTTTAAGATGTAGACCATCTCAAACCAATAATAAACCACCTTGACCACCTTAATCTGGCATAATCTGAAATTTTCTGAGGGTTTTTAAAGGTCTAAAATGGTCATTTATGGTTCAAGTGGGCTGGTAGCTGGTTAGAGTTAGGTCTATTGATTTGGGTCTACCTTGAACCAGCAACAAACCAGTCTGACCACCTAAAACTGTATAAGATCATACCTAAGGGCTCTAAAAAGTCTAAACTGGTCATTTATTGATCAAATTGGACCTGGTAACTACTAAAAGGCTTTAGACCACCTCAGACCAGTAACAAACTAGTCTGACCACCTAAAACTGGTATAAGATATTTTCAGTAGACTCTTAAAAGGATAGTTCACCCAAAATGAAAATTCTGCCATGATTTAGTCATGTTAATGTCATCCCAAACTTTGTATGACATTCTTTCTTCTGTGGGACATAAAATAAGATATTTTGAAGAGCGTTAACATTCGTTGTATGGACACAGTGACATTTTTCAAAGATCATCTTTTACGTTCCACAGAAGAAAAAAAGTTATAGCCAGTTTGGAATGACATGAAGGCAAGTTCATTTTTGGGCGATATGCCATACCATATGTTTTATTGTTTTGCATTAAATTGCATGCACTAAAATGGTTTTCATGGAAACATGCTCATATAAGCATGAGAAAGCATCTTACCATAACTGTCGTCTTTTGTGCATTAATGAGGGACGAGATGTGATTCAGTGCTCCAGTCGTGTAAGTGTCAGACGTTCTTTCAGCAGGTTTGCATCTTTACAGTGAACACAGTGTCGATTTCAATCTGCAGCAGCCACAAAACATCTGCTCTAGTGCTCATTAAGGTCATTTGAGATGTTTTAGATGTACCTGATCAATAACACACATAATGGAAAAGTCTAGTGTCAGTGCTGTCAGGGGCCCGGCGTTAGAGTCATGCGTGAGAGGACAGAAAGTCATTACTAAGACGTTTTTGTGCCCACATCGACGTTTGGCACAGAAATCGCTGTCAAATACAGAGAAACCGGTCGCATCCATCAAAGCCGAGGCCACACACACACACACTTCTCACTGAGGTAATGAAATAAGCGGCCGACTTCAAGGGCTGATAATGAAACTTCATTAGTAAAAAATTGAATGATGCTCCTCAATCTATTTTCTGTGGCCTGTGACAGAAGAGCAGGATGTCCTTCCTTCTTTCATTCAACTTTATTAGCTCTGATGAGCTTCTTACGTTCATCATGTGCCTATGGACACATAAAACACACTTACAGACAAACGCGTGAGGAATAAATAGATTTGAGAAGGTCATACAGAGTTCTTGTGTTTCTATAGATCTCATTTCATTTGGCTCTCAGCGTGACGTGTCGTCTCCAGCCGATGAATGTGTGTGGAAAGGTCACTGTAAGCAATTTCTCAGCTCCTCTGATACGCTTTTAATGAAAAATCCAACAATCCTCCAATGACTTTAGGCACGCGAACACAAAAAGCATGATTAAACATGACCATACTTGCTTAATTCATCAGTGGCATAAGTCTAACCTTAACTCTATAAAGGAATTCTAGTCAACTAGATGTATGGCCAAATAATTTAGATATGTGGTAAGAAATCTAGAGAAATAAATCCAGCTGACTAGAATAGCTCCATAAATGTAAATATCCCCAACAGCCTCGTATCCCATGACTCTCGTCTCCAAAGAAACGTTCTAACTGTAAGACTTCAGTTCTGTACTGTGTAGTTCCTTCAAGCAAAGGGTCATAGAGGACAAAGAAATGAGCTGTCGTGGCCTCTTAATCTCTTAAAACATAAATCTGGCTTACTGACGTAAGACCTGCCGTGCCTTTCTTGTGATTAAGTCCATGAAGAAACTAAAACACTTTCCATAATGTTTAAAGAGATATTTTCAGTTAGAAGTTAACTAACAATAAGAGCCACTAAACAGCAGGCAGTGGTAACCTCAATTAAATTACTGGCAAAAATGATCAGTAACAATTTTTTTAACAATAGCAAAAATGTATAATCTGCATCATGATGATAACTAAACAATTTTAGTACTGTTGACAAACAATAACAATACATTAATGCACCAATGCACAAGGGTTATCACAGCTAACTGAAACTGAAACTAAAATAAAAACAATCATTACATGAAATAAATGTTAAATGAAAAAAAGAAAACAAAAACTCAGCTAGTTTATAAAGGAACATTTATAATTTTAATTTAGTTTAATTTTATGTAATAAAATAACTAAAACTAAAAATGGAAATAAAATATGAAAAACTACTCAAAATAAGAAAAACAACAACATTGCTAGAAATTCAACTAAAATGAAACTGGAAAATATAAAAGTAAAAAAGTGGTCAAAAATACTAATAACAAACTATAATAGAATCTCAATCGTACTAAAATAACACTCAGTGCATGTTTTCTGAAGAGGATCAGTCTAGAAACAATATCATCAGTTTAAATAATGCATTTATAATCTGGATAATAATCATTGAACTTTGTTGACAAGTATTTTCATTAACTAAAATTTGATGCCTTTTTAGTAGTAAAACTGAGTACAATTAATATATATAACATGATAAAAATTAAATGGAAAGCATATTTTCATTTTCAACAAAAGCTATGACTAAAAAAATCTAATAAATGAACAGTGTCAGCAAGATTTAATTAAAGATTACTTCAATGTATTTGTGTGGCATTTCTCATCATACATATTGCTTTATATTTCTGCAAACAGCTTTATATTTCTGAATTACAGTAAGCCTTACAAACCCGCCAGCAAGCAAGAATCAGCAGCATGGCAAAATACCTTAAGATGTTCCCAAGGAAAAAACCTTGAGAATATTCAAGCCTTGTTCAGAGTTGAACAGAAGATGCAGGGGGAAGAAAGATGAATGTATAAATTTGCCATTCACATTACCTGACGTGAACCATACAGTACCTCAAACATCAGAGATCTCAGAGCACCAACATTATGTTATATAAAGACGAAGTGTGTTAGCATTGCAAATGTTGATCAGTAGGACACACAATCTATAAATACAGAAAGTTCAGGGCTGCTGCTCCTCTCTGTAGCAGTGGGCGTCCTGAGAGAAGATGCAGAGAAATCAATGATGTTCAGAAGACTTACAGAAACCCCTGGAACAGGCCAACATCACGATGTGTGTGTACGACATACGTCAAACAGTGGAAGACAAAAACAAACACCACGCATCTGATCTTCACAAAAGAGCACCTGGATGTTTCACAGCTGGCGAGATATTCTCAGGACAGATTCACAATCACGCTGTTTGGGTAAAAACACAGAAAAACAGTGTGTGTGGAGAAAAAAAACACACAGAAGACCAACATCAAATGTCAAAGAACAACAAAACACAGCTTCACCAAGGCCAGGACAGCTTGATACAAGGAAAAAATGGTCATTCATCAGGTTTTTCTTTTTCTTTGGAAACCCCAGAGTTTCTTTAAAAACTTTTAACATCTATGAAACCGTTCCATTCCACAAAATGGTTCTTTACAGTGGGAAAAAAAAAGTTTTTGCACCTAGAAAAAAAGTGTTATTTAACGAATTGATCACTAAAAGCTGGTAAAATGCGAAAAACCATTTTTTAACAGTTCAAACTATTACATTAGGATAAATATCTCTTTGAGTTTACAGAGACATTCATATTGCAGATGTGAATAATCAAGTGTGCTTCTCTCCAGTTAGCGGCAATCATATACTTATGATGATTTACAAAATAAGCTTTCATACGGATGACATCTGTTTGCATTTAAACATGGAGAGCAGCAACATGAGAACTCATTAATAGCGATTATTTCCCAGAATCCCCAGGGTGAACACAACAGCCAAAGACATCTGTGTGACACATGCATGCACTGTAGATTAATTCACATGGAAAAGTGAAGTGATTGAAAGCAAGAAGTCCTGCGGTTCAGTAACTGACAGATACTCAACAAACAAATCAAGACACGTTTATTTAAAAGGTGCTTAGACTGTTTCAAACCAGTTTTAATGTCAAATTCAGAAATTATAAGATACATTTAATTTCAGCTGCCGCAGAAGACACCAGTGCTGTCATTCAGCTCAATATAATTCTATATTGATTCAATTCAGTCCAATAACAGTGTCGCTGCAGCAAAGTTGTAATTATCCAGATCAGATCAGATCCAATTTTGTCCTCATGAAATATTGTCAGTGCAGTCAAAACTGAATATTCATTGTCTTTTAAATAAGCATAATATTATGTTTTAAAGGAAACTAAAGAAACCTTCTAAAGTAAAAGTTACTGATGATCCAATCAATCATTCATTCAAAAACATTCAGCTTATTTGGCGATTTATAATGTATAATATAATATATCATAATGGAGTGCAAATTATTTTCAACCTGTAATAATAATAAACAACGCAGTCATAAAATCAGAGACCTTATTCTCAAATCTGATGACAGATACAATGTGATCGTATGTTCAAATAATGTTTTATAACGCATGAGAGTGGTTCTCACATCCTCTCTTCTCCTCCAGAGAATCCAGAAGATTATGGGAACCAAAATATTGAGTGAAAACCAAAATGCATCTGTTCCTCTGGAGCTTTAACACACATCAAACCTCAAATCTCAGTAGCAGTTTCTGACATTCTCATGGTGCACATAAAAATGCTCAGGATGCCACTGACTGTGCTATCAATATAGCACTGTTTATGAATCTCTCTTTGCGATGAGATAGAAACATGCAGGAGTATTACATTACTGCAATGAGGGAATCTGCATATATTTAAATATCGCTGTGATTCTTTGCATCCGCACATGTACAAGTCAAACACAAGCTGGCAGAGAAGATGGTTATTCATATGCTGACAGCTTAAAGAGCTGGAGAGGACTAGTCAAGCGTCTCCATGGTGACAGGAAGTGAGGGGACACTGACAGGGGACACTCTTTGAACAAGAAATGACTAAAACAGATTGAACAAGTGTGAACACGCCAATCTAGTAAACATTACAAACATTATTAGCCTACATGAATGGAGAGATTTCATCTAACTTTCACTCACCTGTGTGATGAACCCTGTCCTACATTATGGCAAATCCATAGACTATATGTTCCAGTCGTTTGGTCTCACTTCCTTTTAGATCTTTTGTGGCTGTAATTTATCGATATTTTGACTAAATTTGAAAGTTTATCTTTACCTGTTGTGTTTACAGGTTTGATGATGCACTGATCTGATTCTGAAAGCTGATTGGCTTTCAATGGTGGCCTCTAATGATTTGTTATAATAGTCTATGTGCAAAAAGAGGGCCATTTCATTAATAGCTTTTTTATTATTATTGAAAAAAAAAATCACTCACTCAGATTAGAAGTTGCAAAACAAAGGCATTTGACACGAGGCTTCTCCAGTGTTCAGATTTCACTCTTAGTGTAAAACCCTCCTATCATCAGGATAGTATAATACTTTATTTTACAAAAGAAAAACATACTTGATTATTTATTGATTCCAAATGTGTTTGTTCTACTCATGCAATGTACAGAGTCTTTTAGTCACTTTTATCATGTTCTCTAGAGAGATATCTTCTTGCCAAAAAATACAGTGCAGCACAAGCTGCTACTGCCAGGAGAGCTGCACCTCCCGCTGCTCCTAGTAATGCTCCTGGTCCTGTATGTGGTGGTGCAACAGACGCCATCATCATAGCTGCTTCTCCTACTCCTGCAGCTCTTAATACATCTGCTCCTCCTACACCTTCTCGTCCTCCTGCTCCTCCTCCTAATGCTGCTCCAGCTAAAACTACTGCGGCTCCTAATGCTATCGCTGATAAGATGATGTCACATTTCTTGAGTCGGAGATCTTTCTGAGTCTCCTTAATGTCCTGTTTAGTGTATCTCCTGTCTCCATTATTCCTCTTCAGAGACTCAATCTTTTCCAGAAGCTCAGTGACTTGAGATCGATCTTCATCTTTGTTGTTAAAAACATGAAATGCTCCTGAACACTGATCAACTACTGACCGCAGTGTTTGACATCCTCCCAGATAATCTTCTATTGGCTCATGCAACTTATCTGCATGAGTAAAGAGCACCATTGTGTGTTTTAAGACCTTTGCTCCAAAATTCTCCTGGATTCTTTTTACAGCTTCACATTTCTGCGCTGTGAACATCTCACACATTGAAACTCAAATGTAAATATTCTAATATTCTGAGATACCGATTTTTGACTTTCATGAGCTGTAAGCTCTAATCATCAAAATTAAAACAAAACAAACAAAAAAAAAACTTTTGAAATGTTTTACTTTATATGTAATGAATCTAAAATATATGAAAGTTTTACTTTTTGAAATAAGTTACAAGAAAAAATGAACTTTTTCACAATATTCTAATTTTCTGAGATGTACCTGTAAATATGTAAACTTGAAAGAACTTTTACGTTCATCATTACCTGCATGCATGCATCATCAGGTGTATCTATACTTAAGTTAAATACAGTATCATGCAATGTACATGGATCACGAGCACCAAAGATTTTTGTTGTTCTTTTTGTAAGATGCGATCTAAACATTTATGGCTTGAAACAGATTGAACACTGACATGTGCTGCAGTTCTAATGAAGTTTCGATCCATGAAGAGATCCATCCCCTTAACTTCTACTCAACTATGTGAAAAAGAGCTCCATTGACTCAGTCAGTAGGTTTGTGCTCCTCTCTGACTGTCAAAGACTAGAATCTGCTCCGGTCGATGGTAACGGTTGTGTAGTGTGTCCCCAGCTTTAGGTTTCTCTTCACATGTTTTATCTGCATGCAGCTTTGATAACGCACTGATAAAGCGAAACTGAAAGCTGGTTGGTATAAATGCGAAAGGAAGGAAATTTCATTTAACTTCTGCTGTGCTGCTGTCCAGACATGCTTAAAAGCCTCATGCAGCCACTATTGCCAGCTATTTTCAATGGAAACTATAGCTAAAGCTTGTTCAAAAGTTGCTAAATGTCCACTGGGTGGAGAATGCATGAATATTCAAAGGTTTTCTGTTTACTACAGAACCCCTAAGGTAAAATTATATTTCAATGCTTTTGCATTCTCCCGAGAAACTTTGCGTTAGGATTTGTTCCACATCCCGGATAGCACACGTACAGCATGGAGACGTCTATTTAACATCTGCAACACATATTTTAAGAGTTTTTTTGCTCATCTGCAGTACGTCTAGGCCTTACGTGACATTTCCTATCAGATGTCAAATAGATGTTTATTTAGAATGCATGTAAAACTGGCATCTTAAAGACGTCTGTCAGATGTTTGTAGACAGCAGATGCTTTCCAGCTCAAGCGATCTTTAACAGACATCTTGCAGATGTACGTGTGCTATCTGGGATTGTTCAAATGGAGGGAAACCTATGTAAATTTCTGTTTGAATAGCCTAAATGTATGCGCTGAATACAAACATAAAAATATACAAATAATTCCACCTGATTTTCTTGTGTTAGTACTTTTATTTCCATCCATTTTAGGCAAAACATCGTTCTTATGAGACAAAATTGCATTAGTTTGCATATTTGCATTTTTCTCAAGATAGAGAGCAGCTCAATGCCACTCAGTTCAAGCAAACAACCAGTTCAACCCTTCATTTCAAATCCTAAATTAAAAATACATCTGTAGAGACACAAACTGTTTGTTCCCACATAAACTCGTTTGCAAACCCTCGATGCTAGTGGCTCTGCGCATTCACGCATGCGCACAAATTCACTGCAGGACAGCGTCCTCTGCTGGACACCGATAGATAAGGCTTCTCCAGTGTTCAATTTCATTCTTAGTATAAAATCATTAAAACAGCCTGTTTTTAAGCATATACCAATATGGTAATTTACCAACTTAATCTAAAATATTAAGTTTAAAGTAAATTTGAGATCATTTTTGTGTCATTATACGCTTTGCTTAGAATAAATCCAGATATTCTGGACGCAGACAACAAAACTGAATTACTACAAGCAATTTGTGCAACTTATTCACTAAATGCCCCCATAACCTCAACACTAAAACAAATACATGCACATTTTAGAAACTACAGTAGATCTAACAATATTTTAGTCACAGAAGAGGCAGGATCCGTGCCGATGGTAAGTTTTCCAGCAGAAACATTACAAAAAGAAAAAAATAATGAAAATTGAAAGCATAGCACCAAGTACAGAAGCAGATTGCAGATACACTACTGGGTCCCCTTCAGTTTCTCGTTTTATTTTCTTCTGTGT
>JAPMOO011883174.1:0-11781 GCA_029874815.1 Luciobarbus comizo
AAATCCAGACAGGTAGAGGGTTCAGGTATGGTGTGTACCACCCACACACACACACACACACCACATTGCGACTCCCAACACTTGGAGTGTGGTGGACAGCGGAACGACCTCTGTGGTCGTTTCAGGACAGGCAAACAGTTCAGGGCAGACAGATAATTCAGGGCAGGCAGAGAGTTCAGACGAAGACGGGAGAAGAGGGGGCATGTCTGCATATATATCCAAATAACAGTCCACTGAGCTCGGCTCACCCTCAGCCATGGTGCAGTGGGCGGAGCTTCCCTCCGAGCTCTCACTGTCCATAACGCTCTCCCCCATGGCGAGGTCTGTAGCCGGCTCTCGCATCTGGTCTGACGTGTTGGGCACTGTCGCTCCACTTGGTGATGGCTCATCGGTCAAGGCAGTTTCTGGCTCTTGCTCCATGCAGCGGGAAGATAGTGGGCTGGGCTCTGGGTCAAGTCACGCTCCAGATCAGAGCTGGACACTCTCCAGACACGGACGATCGCCTCCCTCCAGTTCAATCTTGTGGTATCTGGAAGGTCGACAGGGCGGTGGCAGTTAGCCCCGATCTTGAACAGGGACTTCAGCATCTCATCTATGAAGGTGGTAGTGGCGGAGAAACGACTGAAATCCGTACCGAAATCCTCGATATCCTGGCTCCTCCGAGCTAGGGTGGTGAATCTTGCGGCGTGCTCCATAACAAAAAACAACAGAAACATTCGCAAAAACAAAAAAACTAAATGTGGGAAATCGCACCGTGTACTCTATTCTAGGTCCGGTCTTCTGTCACCAGTATGGTGAATGAAACACACAAAGAAGACAATGAACAATGCAAATAGTCTTTAATAATCCACAAAAGGGCAAACACAGGTTGGACAGGCAGGATGCACACACAGGGATGTAGTAGACCGGACGTGGGAACACAGGACTGAACACAAATATATATACACTGAAGAAAATGAAGATAATTAATGACACACACCTGAACTAAATGACACAAACATGAGGGAAAACTAGGTCACACAGAGCACATGAGGGATGAAACACAAAAAAAAACAGGCCCATACTGTAGGTCCGACATTATGACATCACCGTGATCAGATTTTATTCCAGGCTGGAAAAACATGCCTATGGCGACATTTCTGCAAAACATTGAGATAAATTTCTGGAAACGCTCTGCAAAACACAGATAAACATGAATCTGGCAACTTGGTTTTTGTTTGTATTGTGGCAGTCCAAGATGAAATGTCGAGTGTGTGTTGCTAAAAGGTTTACTTTGAAAATAATGTACCACCTACAATAAACCCTACTCTAAACCTAATCGATAGTGTTAACAAAACCAAACGTGAGATAAAAGCATGTTTAAGCACATAAAATCATCATTTTAGCTGGCTTCTACAAGTCTTTGAGCTATTTAATTGTGACTTGTACCCAAACGCTCCTTGTACCAGGTGAGCTATACTAAGCAAGTTTGCTACATCAGAAAAGTCATTCATATGGTACATATGATGTATAAATGCCAAAATTTATTAGTTTATAAGTCATACAATATAAAGTGCATGGTTTTGAAGGCTTAAGGCGGGCGCACAATGTACGATTTTTAATAGTCCTTTGCGATTGTTGCTTGTCAGACTGTACGAACATGATGATCATGTCACACTGTGGGATCTCAGATGTTATTACTGCCAGAGTTTATAGCAGTTAGAAGAAATCTCTAGCATCAATTCTGAGCATGGCTTGTCTTGAAAAACAAAAGATACATTTGACGTTCGCCGTAGGAGACGTCACACTGCAAGACTATGCGGCAAATCTTCTGACACTGCCAGAATTTCGGTGTCGGTGAACATGTCAAACCAGCGATTAAAGACTGGATTATAGGAATTATTTTTTAGGATTATAGGAATCTTTTAGGATTTTCAAAATTTGTCTCAGATGACCAAATCGTGGTCAAAATCTGGGCATTACTGTGCAAGGAACTATGTGGAAACAAAACTTAAAACTCAATAATCCCCTTTGATTATCTGTAATTAACTTGTGTGAGAAGGTTGTTGGTGTTTTACTATCACTAGCATTGATTTCAGCTGAAACTGCAGTGAATTGTGTATTTTGGATTTTTGCAAAAATGCAGGTAGAGGCATATTTCTGTGTGTGTGTGTGTGTGTGTTATTTTATTTGAATTTTTTCGATGTTGGATTTTATTGATGTTTTTAATTAATTTTAGATGATATTGAAATGTAATTGTGACAAACAGTTAAAACACATTTTGGTCTTTTCCAAGTACAGAGGAGCTGTGGCTCTTAGTAAATAGTAAGTAGCTGCCTAGAAATGTTACCAAAATGGCTGTCAAGTGAACTTGGTTGCCTTAAAGCAGCCTGACATTATTACACACACATGCACAAAGAGTACAAAAGGAAACTAAGTAGAAACTCACCAGCTGTAGCCAGGCGTTGGTTATTAATACCTGATTTTTTTCATCCTGGAGCAGAGAAAGAGAAGAGAAAAAGAGATTCTGTATCAAATGAGGACATAAATGAAGGATTACTTCAAATTGAACAAATCCCCTTTCTGCTTCTATAATCCCAATCCTTTCTATGAACAAAGACTTTTATTCTTTTTTTGCCCTCTGTGTACCATTTGTTCTCTATCTCTATCTTCTCACACACACTTCCACAGACTTTGCCTTTTGGAGTATTTGAGATAAGGCCAAAAGGGACCTGCTATGACACCCAATGAATAGGCGCAATCTACCCTTAAAGCAGTTTCACAAAGTGACAATCACCATTACAATACAGATCTCATTGTAAACCTCTTGGGCTTTAAAGCTTGACTTCAACATGAATTGATCTGTGTGTGTGTTTATGGGAGTTATAGAACATTGAGCTTTGAATGATCAAAGACGTTTGTTTCATTCAGAGAAGTGTCAGCTCTCATTTCCTCACATTTCATTCAGTTTGGACCAGGGATGATCCACAGTGTCATCAATTCACCATTAGGTGTTCTTGCTTCAGCTATACTTCAATAAGTAACTGACCGATAAGAACAAAGCGTCAGCTTCAGAGAGGTCCAAATAAAATGTCAACACATTTTAAACACACCATCATACTACATACAAGATACTGTTCTAGAATAAATAACATTTTTAGAAAGAGAACTGTTTTTAAGTTTAGGAGGTATTTAATACACAAAAAAATAGTCTGGTCTTACATGTGTTACCATGCTAGTAATACCATAGTTTTAAATATATAGTATCATGTAAATATGTTATAAGAATGTTAATCATACAGTACCACAGTAAATATCAAAGTACCATGATATTAACTTCTGGTATCATCACTACACCATGGTTTGGGATTGATGTTTAATATGTCAGTATATTATGTAGTACGCACTACCATTCAAAAGGTAACTTTTACTCAGCAAGAATGCATTAAACTGATCAAAAGTGACAGAACAGACTTTTACATTGTTACAAAAAATACACTGTTTTTTTAACACTACAGNAAAAAAAAAAAAAAAAAAAAAAACAAAAAAAAAAAGAGGCATCACAACTGTTTTCAACATTGGTATGGTAACAATAAGAAATGTTTCTTGTGCACAAAACCAGCATATTAGAATGATTTCTGAATGATCATGTGACACTGAAGACTGGAGTAATGGCTGCTTTGCCATCACAGGAGTAAATTACATTTAAAATATATTTAAATAGTAAACAATTAATTAAACATTGTAATGAATGAAGCCAGTATTCAACACTGCTTTCTGAAGTAAAGTATCTGCTGAAAAGGAACTATTATAGAGGTGAGCTTCCAGTTGACAAAAACAGTTTTCATTGTTGCTGATCTTGAATCTCAGTTTAAATCTTTCCTTAAGGCCCCAATAATTACTCATGCTTAAGAGAAACCCATCCTTGTCTCCAGTTCCTCTGTCACTGAGCTTCCTGTGTAATTTACAATGATGTCTCTTTTGGCAACTGCAGAATGGTTCCTAGGACATTCCAGCACAAAATACACCAATTGAATACCTTGCAAAATGTTAAAATAGGTCAATGTGGTTGACAAAGAGGTATAGGGAGTCTATGAACAATTTGACAGAAAAAGCCATATTTTTGACAAATTAAACAAATAAATAAATAAAACTCAAATCAAAAAGTTGACATCTTTATTTGACAGCATTACTTCAGTGGGGTGAGAGTGTGCAGATCTTTATATTTTTATATACATTTATTTTAAATAATTGAAATACCATATCATCATATCATTTTAAATATTTAATATATTTTATCTTATAATGATCATGATATATTTATACTTTGTTTTATATTCTTGTTTTTTATGTTTCTGATTTATAAGCATGTCTTAGGTGTCCAAATACGTTTTTAGGGTTACTAAATGTAATGGAATACTACTATTTTTGTTCAGGATGTCAATGAGTACAACTCATATTCTCACATTTCGCTCTGTTGTTTTTGCTCTTCCTTTTCTTAATTATTAAATTACTATTCTAGGCCTGTCTGCAGAAACATTGCCACTTTGATGAAAGAAATAATGCCTAAGCCATCTTGATTTAAGGTCCACAAACAAGGTTAGTCATTTCTCTATGTATCCTCCATGTATCAAAACCTGATAGAGAGAGAGGTGCATGCCAAAATTTACAATCATTAACATGACACATCAGTTGCCTGTTTGATCTTTTTTTCTCTGCTGAGTATCTATCATTTACTTTTTTTTTTTATCTTGCTCTCACTCCCTGTCGCGTCTTATTTTCCTTCCTTCTCTGTCTCTTCCTTTGTCACACTAAAGTCCCTGTTGTTTTCTGCTCCTGCAGAAGAAAGTAGAGGTAACATGTTGTCTGTGAAGGGTGAACTGAGGGCTTGTGACATGCAATCAACATCAACGGATGAAGTTAAGAATGCTATAACAGTGCCAGCACAAGCCTGAACAAAATTTCATCTGTATGGCTCCAAAAGACCAAGACTTTTAACTAGTGACACACTATAAATACTAACAGCTCCCTCAAATGAAATAAATTTGTTGACAACATAGGTTTTATTTTATTTTTTACCATTAATCATGTTTTGAGTATTAATTACTGATACAATTGATAGAGTACAAAATTAAAGTTGAGAAAAATAAACACTAAAGCCCTTGTGCTTGAATAATTAAAAAATGCATGCTTAATCAAAACATTTGAACTAATATGAGAAATAAAATAATTTTTGACATTAGTCTTAGTCTCTTTTGATTCTTGTTGTATTGTTGTAGTTTGTGTTTTGTGTGAAGACACATTTATGCATGATTGTGAGAGTCCCTCTGGTGAACTGTTGAATTAAAGTAATTCCTCTTTATAAATGTTTTACAAAAATCAGTTTTATGTCCTACACTAATAGAATAGTGTGGGAAAGTCCTTCGAATATGTCCTCGGAAATGTGTGTAGACTTCGATCAGATTTTCTGTCCATCCAAAAGTAATAAGTACTGATTATTTCACAGACAATAAAGTGAAAAGAAATTCTGCAGTGGAAATTCAGTGTACTTACTATTAAGTGCCTTAGACAAAACCCTGAATATCTTTTAAAAGAATTGATTCTATCAATCACTTAAACCTTCAAATCCAGTGATAAGTGTATTTGAAGATTAAAAAAAGTTCATTGTAGCCGACAAGTACATTGTAAAGATGAGTGTTGTGCTTAATTTCTGTGGAAGCACATGGGACAGCATAAAGTATATTACTGTATTTATGAATTAGACCTTCATGGCCAAGCTTTTCCAAACACCTTTTCCTGCATTTTACCTTTTCCTTTTCCTTCCAGTGAAGTCGTGGCCTAATGGTTAGAGAGTCGGACTCATAATCCAAAGGTTGCGTGTTTGAGTCTCGGGCCGGCAGGAATTGTAGGTGGGGGGAGTTAATGTACAGCACTCTCTCCACCCTCAATACCACGACTGAGTTGCCCTTGAGCAAGGCTCTGAACCCCCAACTGCTCCCCGGGCGCCGCAGCATAAATGGCTGCCCACTGCTCCGGGTGTGTGTTCATGGTGTGTGTGTGCACTTTGGATGGGTTACATGCAGAGCACGAATTCCGAGTATGGGTCACCATACTTGGCCGTATGTCACTTTCACTTTCATATATATGGCAGCATTCATAAATAGCAGTTCCACTGCAATGTCTAAATGAAACCCACTGAAACAGCCGTGAGCACAGCCTCAGGCAGCTGTGTCTATGAGCTTCAAATAATTATACTTCTGTAAAACAGAGCAATAAAATTCTGTCCAAAAGAAATATTAAAATACTAAGTGTGCTGTGGATGTAATTCTGAAATTATGGAGAGTTACTGTAATGACAGCTGATGCATGTTTAAGTGATAAAGATGCATTTCATTGACTTACATTTCACTCAAATTTAAATTACCCCTGTAAAGAAACCACTTTAACCTACTTTTAAAAAGAGTGCTTAAAAGAATTAAAATATAATTTAATGCAATTTTATTGACACTTGTATGTTAAGTATTTTAATATATTAGTAATTTTGTAATTGCATTTGTAATGAATTTGCAATATATTATATTTCAAATATATTAACATATATTTAATATTGAACAAAATACTGAGTTAAAATTATGATCAAGCAGCATCTATCAAGCTCGTGTTCTGTTATGACACAAACAATTACTAAAATACTGGTTATGTAGTTCCAGATTGTGAGGTAATAGTGTATTTGAAGACATTACTGCAGTAATTAATGTTCCATTTGACTGGGAATTTGGACCTCATTTACATTTGATTAATTTTCTCCCAGCCAGTGCAATTGGGCTACAGACTAATTGGTTTCACTGTATTACATGAATACAATATGCTGTTAATCATGGTCTAATCATTATTTGTGCACAATTTTGTATTTTACAGTTGATGGGAAATGTTATTAAAATATTAATAATAAATAAAATGTATAATAAATAATTAAGGGGTGAACTATTTGTCTAAGGGCTTGTTATCACCAGTGAACATATGGTTATTAACCAGGCATGCACAAATAACACTCAGCATACAAACAGCAAAGTAAACCAGCAAGAAAAAAGGGAACCACATAATTTATTAATTCCACTGAATACTGGAAACTTTTTGTAAGTGCCAGCACACCGTTATTACAGTTAATCTGCCAATTCACAAGAGATCACTGTAATGCACAGCTAATCACTGCCATTCTATCACTCAGTGTTACATCACTGTATGCATAATGCAAATTGTTTGGATTTCTTTTTTTCATTGTCTGCATCTTCAAAAAGCCAGCACACTTAAGCTGAGATCATAAGCTGCTTATTTAGAGCTGATTTTGTAAATAGTTGTAGAATAAACAGAGTTGCATCTGCTTTTGTACAGTGAGACTGTCCAACACGAATCTGTGAATGAACACTTCTACAGTACTTAGAAGAGATGAGACACATGAAAACCTGCCTGCGGTAATGAGCAGTGACTGACTATTGTGATCAGATTGAGATAAGGGGGCGCGTGAGCGTTTTCGCTCTGTGAACCGATAAATTGAATCTTTCATATGGAAAAGCTGTGAAATGAACACGCATTGCAGATGACAGAAGATTATCCACATAAGTATGAAGGCTCTTTAAATGGAGAATATAATAATAAGTGTCACTTGATTTGATAAAAAGAGGATGTGACTTTGACAATATGCACTCGATACGAGAAGGAAGTGAACAATGGAGCGGAACTATGGAAAATCGGAGCTACTATTCTAGGCCCTATCTATCTACACCCTCCGTCTCTCTCTATTTCTCACTCTCTATGCAGAGTATGTGAGCAAAGCGTGCATGATTTTTGCCTGGAGCGATCGAGGAGCATTTTAGACGGTTTTTGAGTGTGCTCTCTGGTTCCGGGATTGTACCCATCATAACCTTAACATGTTAGCAGTCCATAATACAGTTAGAAGTCAGCAAGAATTTTCCTTGTGTTAAACACAATGTTAATGTCAGAGGTGCCAGTGGGCTATTCATATTGTGTGGCTGCAGATTGTGTGATTTCCTATTCAAATTATTGGATTTTGCCTGAAAAATGTGTCAAACAATGGTAAATGTGATACATTAATATGTATCATAATGAAAAAAATATGCAATCTGTAAAATATTATTGTAGAAATACTCAATGTTTTGTAAAATAAATGCAATGGGTGAACACAAGTTTTGTGGAGATTTGAGATTTGTTGAGTAATTTAATGAGACGAGTTGAGAAAAACATGAATGTTCTTTTAATATTTGGAATAAAATGCAAAGGTGGGTAATGCATCTTTTCAGATGTGTAGTCCAAAAAGCAAATAATTAAACATGGTTTCAAACAAACAAGTGCAAATTTGTGATTTCCAGGAGATTAAATTTACAGTATAAGGGGTTTTCTTTTACCAGTGAGCAGGAAACGAGCTTGCAGTGGAAAAACAGAAAACAGTTGAGTGATTACACAATGCCTTTGAGGATGGGAAATTGTGGACACTCCACTCCATCCAAGTCTAAGTTCAGGGTCTTGGTCTTGTCATGGACCCAGAAGCATTTAAACTCTTGATTTGGACTCTAACAAGTTTGGAATCTGACTTATTCCTGAGATCAGTCGAGTCTTAAAAAAAAGTCAAGTAATTAATAGAGCTGGGTCAAAAATATTGATAATAAACATGATTGAATATCATAAGGTATGTTGAAAGGAACCGTACGACTTACTGGAATGTATCTGTCATGGTTCACAGTATTCACTGGCCTCTTCTGGTCATTTTGTGTACTGCCACTGATGAGTTATCAGCTTCAGCTGTGGCTCGTCAGCACTCCTACTTAAGCTCTCCGTCTTGGGTTTGTCTTTGTCAGGTCGTTTGGTTACTCTTGTGTGTGTGTTTCTGTCTTGTGCAGTTTTCTGGATGTTCTGTTGTTTCTGCCTCTTGTTTCTGCTTGTTCGTCTGTGTCTTCCATTTTACAGGAGTCAGTGTTCAGTAAGTCCCGGGCTGATTCTCTTCCTCCACATCGTCCCTATGACTGTGCTATAGACTTAGTGCCAGGTACATCTCCGCCTAAAGGCAAGTTATATTCGCTTTCTGCTCCAGAAAGGGAGGCCATGGAGAAATATTTCTGATTCTCTGGCAGCCGGGTTCATCTGTCCTTCCTCGTCTCCTGCAGGTGCCGGATTCTTTTTCGTGGGGAAGAAGGATGGCTCGTTGCATGTATTCATTACCGGGGGTTGAACAGCATCACGGTAAGGAATACTTATCCCTTGCCGTTGATGNGCGTAACTCCTACCATTTGGTCCGCATAAGGGAGGGGGATGAATGGAAGACCGCCTTTAATACCCCCGGGGGCCACTTCGAATATCGGGTTATACCGTTTGGCTTGTCCAACTCACTGGCAGTTTTCCAGGCATTGGTCAATGACATGCTGAGAGACATGGTAGATCAGTTCATATGTTAACCTGATGACACTGATATTTTCTTCTTCTCTCCAGGAACACATGCAGCAAGTCAGGCGAGTGCTTCTTAGGCTCCTAGAGAATGGGTTTTTGTCAAGGTGGAGAAATGCGTTTTTCATGCACAGTCAGTCCCTTTCTTGGGGTTTCGTCCGAGGGGGTGCGCATGGACCCTGATAAGATTAAGGCTGTGATAGATTGGCCAACCCCTGATTCCCGCAAGGCCCTACAGAGGTTTCTGGGGTTTGCTAATTTCTATCTGCGTTTTATTCGCAACTTCAGTCAACTAGCTTCCCCTTTGACAGCCTTGACCTCCACCAAGACTACATTCAGGTGGTCTAATGCAGCTCAGACTGCATTTACCAACCTCAAGAGTTGCTTCGTTTCGGCTCCCATTCTCATTGCCCCTGATCCTTCACGTCAGTTCGTGGTGGAGGTTGACGCGTCAGAGGTGGGGTTTGGTGAGGTGCTGTTCCAGTGCTCCCTTGTGGATAAGATGCATCCTTGCGCATATTTTTTTTTTTTTCCTTCACATCGTTTGACTCCAACCGAACAGAATTATGACACTGGCAATAGACAGTTGTTGGCCTTGGAAGAGTGGCGTCATTGGCTGGAGGGCTCGGGGGTGCCTTTCATAGTCTGGACCGATCATAAGAACCTCGAATATATCAGGTCTGCCAAACGTCTCAACTCTAGGCAGGCTTGGTGGGCTTTTTTTTTTTTTTTGGCCGTTTTGATTTTTCCATCTCTTACCGTCCGGGCTCCAAAAACGTCAAGCCTGATGCTTTGTCTCACGTTTTTGACCACTCCGAACGCCAGACCACTCCTGAGTGTATTGTACCGGAGAGACTGTTTGTCTCTATGGTAACTTGGGAGATTGAGTTTAAGGTTCGCAATGCCTTACAAGGGGTAACGCCTCCGTCTGGGTGCCCACCGGGTCGTTTATTTGTGCCAGAGGGGTTTCGGGCAGACGTCATCCGTTGGGGGTCACACTTCTAAGGTCACTTGCCATTCGGGGGTGAATCGTACCATCTTGGTGGTTAAATAACGGTTCTGGTGGCACTCTATGGCTCATGATATTTGGGAGTTTGTCTTGGCCTGTTCCGTTTGTGTCAGTTGTAAGACTTCCAATCGATCTCCGGACGGTTTCCTCCAACCGCTGTCAGTCCCTTCGATACCCTGGTCCCACATCACTTTAGATTTAGTCTCCGGCTTACCTCCGTCTCAGGGGTACACGGTTGTTTTCACCGTGGTGGACCGATTCTCGAAGGTGGCTCGTTTCATTCCCCTGCCCAAATTACCGTCAGCCAGGGAGACGGCGGTTACTGTCATTGATCACGTCTTTCGCATTCATGGCCTCCCGAAGGACGTGGTCTCTGACAGGGGACCCAAGTTTGTTTCCAAATTTTGGAAAGAGTTTTGTCGGTTACTGGGGGCGAGTGTCAGTCTTTCCTCTGGTTTTCATCCACAGAGCAATGGCCAAACTGAGCGGGCCAATCAGGATTTGGAACGAGTGTTACGATGTTTGGTGACGCAGAACCCATCCTCTTGGAGCCAACAGCTCTCTTGGGTGGAGTATGCTCACAATTCATTGCCAGTGTCATCCACGGGCCTCTCTCCGTTTGAGTGTAGTGTAGGGTACCAACCACCTATTTTTCAGAGTCTGGAATCCGAAGTCGTGGTCCCCTCTGCTCACGCCTTCGTCCAGAGGTGCCACCGTACCTGGAGGAGAGCCCGACAGACTCCTCTCAAGGTGGGGGCGCGCACCAAGGCTCAGGCCGATCGCCACCGGTCGAGACCTCCCGTATACGTTGTTGGTCAAAAAGTGTGGCTTTCCTCTCAAAATATTCCACTCCATGTGTAATAAACTAGCTCCCAAATTTATTGGCCCGCTTCCTGTCACTAAGATCATTAGCCCAGTGGCAGTCTGCCTCAAACTTCCTCCCACGTACAGGAGAATTCACCTGTCTTCCATGTATCCAAACATAAAGCCTGTTTTTCATTCGGCTATAAATCCGCTAGCCCCGGTTCCCCCTCCGCCGTGACTAGTAGATGGGGAACCCATCTATTCGGCCAAACGTATTCTGGACTCTAGGTGGAGGGGATGCGGATTTCAGTACCTGGTGGACTGGGAGGGTTACGGTCCGGAGGAGAGGAGTTGGGTTCCTGCTAGGGACATACTGGATCACTCCCTTATAGATGATTACAATCGGCAGGTAAGTTCTCCAGGAGGCGCTCTAGGGGGAGGGGTACTGTCACGGTTCACAGTATTCACTGGCCTCTTCTGGTCGTTTTGTGTACTGCCGAAGAGTTATCAGCTTCAGCTGTGGCTCGTCAGCGC
>JAPMOO011883273.1:0-10896 GCA_029874815.1 Luciobarbus comizo
CAAACAAAGTTCGTCTGTATTACATGTTACACCCAGTGGATGGTGGCTGTCCTGCAAAGAAGCTTCGAACAGACAATGTAAGTGAAGAAGTACACCTGGGCATTTAATGTACATGCATTCGCTAGCACTGATTTGCTTCTTAACAATTGAAGCTGGCAGTTTCATTACTCCGTCGAGGAACCCAGATGTAGCTAGACTAGCTACCACAGGAAAACCATTTTATGTCCACAACATATTGATTGACATGGATGACCTGCTCGTCTTGAGTTTATTACTTCTGCCCAGTCCTACATCTCTCACATTTCAGGCTATCATTGGGATGTAGTGATGGAAGTGGATCTTTTAGGAGTACAAAGAATGACCCAGTACCTTTTGTTACATCTATCACGTGACAAGCTGTCAGCTCATGTCACACATGGCTTGTGAATATCTGTGGTTTGGACTGCTGAAAGTGTAGAGGTCATACAAAATGGGTTTGAATGTATACATTTGTAATATTCTTGCAAACTATGCCTACAGTTTTGTTCTTAGGCTATTTTTTCCTACCAAAGCAACTTGCATAAAAACATAATAAAATATTGTTCAGTATTTAATACTAATATGTTGAAAGGAACATTTGGACTGGCTTTTTGCTCTGTTCCAGGTTGCAGTTTATTCTGGCCACTTTGACAGGAAGAAGCTGCGTGATTGACTTCACTCTAAAAAATGCTAGGTTAAATATGGACAAACCCAGCGATTGGATTGTTTTCAACCAACAGATGGGTTAAATGTTTAACCCAACCTTCTGGGCAGTAACCCAACTGCTGTGTCAAAAACAACCCAATCGCTGGGTTTGTCCATATTTTAAATTATAATAGAACTTAATAGAATAGAATAGAACTTAATAGAATAGAATAGAATAGAATAGAATAGAATAATGCAAGTATTTAAGTTTTTAATTTATAGATATAGGTTTATTTTTATACATTATTTTTTACATTCTATCACACACTGTTCAAATTTAGAATAGAATAGAATAGAATAGAATAGAATAGAATAGAATAGAATAGAATATTGGAATCATTATTATAATGATATTCAGGGGTGCCGCTATGGTTTCTGGGCCCCCTAAACTGCAGTCAATATTCCGCAGCCCATTTCTACCGAGAGGGTCCCTACCTACTCCCTACATTTTTATAATATTTGCATCATACAATATTGTTTAAATGTAATTTATAATATGTGACCCTGGACCACAAAACCAGTCATAAGTCGCACAGGTATTTTTGTAGCAATAGCCAAAAATATATTGTATGTGTCAAAATTATCGATTTTTCTTTTATGCCAAAAATCATTAGGATATTAAGTAAAGATCATGTTCCATGAAGATATTTTGTACATTTTTCTACCGTAAATATATGAAAGCTTAATTTTTGATTAGTAATATGCACTGCTAAGGACTTCATTTGGACAACTTCTTTTTCTCAAGATTTAGATTTTTTTGCATCCTAGATTTTCAAATAGTTGTATCTCAGCCAAATATTGTCCTATCCTAACAAACCATACAATCAATGGGAAGCTTATTTATTCAGCTGTCAGATTTCAATTTGAAAAAATTTACCCTTATGACTGGTTTGTTGTCCAGGGTCACATATAATTAATATAATGAAGCAAATTTTTTAAATGTAAATGATTTATTTTTTATACATTATTTTGTAATTATTTATCAATTTATGACTGAATATTCTCATATGATTGTCATACAGTCAGTCATGATGGGAATGATTGGAGGACCACCATTATCAAAGCACTTTTATGGTCTGGTCATGTAGTTGAGGGTTATATATGCCAGCAACACAGACATGGTTGCCAGTTCACAAAATTTTAGACCTGATCCATGTAATAATTCAAGCTTTTGAGGGAATGTCAGAACTGTTCCACCGGGAACAAGGGGTGTTGTGGGTTGCAGATGGCAATACAGACTGCAGTTTTTTTATTCAGTTAAATATAATCATTGCTTGCACCTGTGTTTTACCCTAGTTTTTCCCCTCTTTCATGAACTTTGTTCAGTCCTGTGATGACATCCGCTATGTGTGGTTGTCTCAAGCCCAACTCCAGACCTCTTGAAAACCTTTTCCTCTGATATAAACTAAGTTTTCTTGATAACACTAAATCAGCCTTAGCTAACACTTTACAATTTTAATTCACATAACAGACTAGTGAACTAACCCGCACAGAAACACATATAAAGCAGTCTCTGCTCCTCGTGTATTTCTACGGTTTTTCTCACAATGTAAACTTGTGTCAGATGAAGATGCCATGTTTGTTGTGTGTTGACGCAGTTGGCAATATAAAAAATTCCCCTGAAATTAAAAGGGTTGCTGTGATGTGTTGATTGTTTCCAGCAAAGGTCAATGTCTAAATTGGCCTTTTCGGTTTAGCTGAATATTGGTGAGGTCTTTCCCCTTGGGAGAGCAAATAAAGACATTATGGCGTGTCAGGAGAGGAATAACAAGAAGCAGAATGAGTGGACACAGATCTGTCCACTCATTCTGCTGCAGTCAACAACTGCAGCAGAAGAGACAGACCTCAGTTCAAGCGCAAGACTTACAGAACAATTAAAGCTCAGAAAGTCAATCAGGGTCTCATTATTTAATGAAACATCTCATGCAAAAATAACATGAAAATGCTGTCTAGTTGTCAGCGAAGAAAGGATAAATTTTGATTTCTTGCCATAAAATGAGGTCATAGATTGTATTATAACACTTTTTGATGTTTTTTGAGTCATATTCCATAGCCTCATCTATAAAGACAACTAACCTGCTCTAGCTCTGCATATTTATTGCATGACATTGACCTTGTAATGCCACTTTCCTAGCACTTAGGATATTGACCATTGATTTATATATCGAACTGATGTACCTATAAAGAGTAAATGAAGCAATAGCTCAGCGGTAATGCTGGAGAGTAGCTAATGGAACTTACAGTAACGTGATATTATTCGCACTTAGCAACAAGCTACTTTAGCCAACAAATAGCAATTGCAAAATGGCAATAATCAAATGTTGTTCACCTAAATCATCCTCTTTTGCATTAGAAAGTCTGATTCACTCTAGTGAAATGGTTCGTTCAGATGGTTCATGTGCATTAATAAATACAAATACTTATCAAGTATAAATACTTGATTCACAGAATCAAGTCATTGCAATTAAATGGCATTTTAAATGTATTTTTAACAATATTTATCTGCTGATCATTGCTGTTAAATGATAAACAAACAAACAATAAATAAATATTAGTTATATATAATTGCTTGTATTCTGGTGTTTAGTAGTGTATCTGATCGCATATATGCCAATATGCAAAAATTGCAATATTTTACATACTTTATATATCAATGTATTAAAAATGACAAAAAATATGTCGCTAATGTACACGTTGAAATATATTTACATAAATATATTTTTTGTTTTAATTACTTGTATTTCATTTTCAACTATTGCCCACTCAAAAAGCTTCAGTGTAGCTATCTACATGCAATGTATCGAATGACTTTTTCAATGAGTAGATTGATTGCAGTTTAAATAACGATTAGCTTTTAGCTTGGTGAGCTAAAGTTTCGAAAGTAACTTCCCAACAGCACTCAGAGCCAATATCAGTCAATATGAGAAACTCCGAGCGGTTGCATCAGAGCAGGAAGCAGAATATACGCTACACCGTTTTTAGAAGTTTGTAAATTACTTCTCCACAGCGCGACCCACATCTGCCAATTTGACAGCCAAATTTCATATCTTCCTCTTAAAGTTATAATAACACATTTGCTTCATAAATCATTCTGTTCCCCTGTATTATTAGCTGAAGGTGATAAATGGTCCAGGTTAAAGAATATCAGAGTATGTGTCTGCCTCTGTGTCGTCCCAGGGCACTGCAGAGGGAGACGTGGACAAGAACAAGTGCTGCACGCTGTGCAATATGTCGTTCACTTCAGTGGTGGTGGCCCAGTCGCACTACCAGGGCAAGATCCACGCCAAGAGACTCAGGCTACTGCTGGGGGAGCCACCTGCCATCTCATCTAAAGGTAGGAGGTGCTGATCTAAGATCAGGTTCACAATGTCTAAATCACCATATTTAAAGGCCAGGCCGTTCCCGGGTCAGTATTCATACTTAAATGAGTTTTACGTGTATATGACGTCCGAAGCAGCCAGCGGGGAAGTGACCTGTTCAACAATGGATGGACTCTGAATATGAGATAATGAGGCAATTATTCTTGAGAATGAGTTCATTATTATTAATGCTCAAGTTATTATGTATTACAGATGTTTGATGAGGTGTGGTGTGAGATATCATATGACTACTATTCACAGTTAAGAGTATGGGGATTTTTTAAAATCCTTAAACCTACATTTTAAATGACTTGTTAATGCAAATGTGTAATCAACCAATTGCATGGCAGCAACTCAGTGCATTTAGGCTTGCATATCCAGACCAGTGTTGGGAGGGTTATTTTGGAATAGGTTACAGATTACAAGTTACCCTATTTAACATGTAATAAGTAGTGTAACTATTACTTTTTGTTTACTAAATTTCTAACAAATATTTTCAACTGTTAATCATTTTGAAACCAGGCAGGTTTTACCTACAGTAGGACTCAACACTGATTACTGCCAGACTTTCAAAATCCTTTATCACTTGAATTAAGACTGTAATAATTGAAATTTAAAGCACAGCCACCACAAAATCAGACGTTAGCACCACTTTTTAGTTTGAAATCATTCTGAGGTTACATACAGATTTAAAATCCAAACAAGAAATAGTTTAATAGCTATGGTACTGTTTTTTAAATCAAATCTTGGCACATGACAGGAAACACAGTTAATTAAAAAAATAAAAATAAAGCATATACATCAACTCAAATAGAAAATAAAACAGTTATCCAATAAGTCCTATTCTGTGTTTAATATTCATAGACACTTGTCCATATCATGCTTTGATACAAGTGTACTAACCTACTTTTGATTTATTCATCCAAAATTTGGTGTTATACAGTAAATCGACTGGATTTCACGAATCCGTCTGCGTTTTCTGCATCGCGGGAATCATAGGGCCCTATATGTCTCATATTTTAGAACAGTCAGTGCACTTTGGAAATTTGGTCTAAGTAACTAATTTAAGTACATATTTTTTCTCAGTAACTGTAACTGATTACAGTTACATTTATTTTGTAACTTAATTATGTAACGCTGTTACATGTAACTAGATACACTGATCAAGATGATGTGCTGAATTTCAAACTGAGCATCAGAATGGGAAAGAAAGGTGAATCAAGTGACTTTGAATGTGAGCTGGTTGTTGGTAGCAGACGGCTGGTCTAAGTATTTCAGAAACAGCTGATCTACTGGGATTTTCACACACAACAATGGAGAAAAGAGAAAATATCCAGTAAGCGGCAGTTCTTTGGGCAAAAATGCCTTGTTGATGCCAGAGGTCAGAGGAGAACGGCCAGACTGGTTCAAGCTGATAGAAAGGCAACAGCAACTCAAACAACCACTCGTTACTATCAAGGTTGCAGAAGAGCATCTCTGAACACACAACACATAAAACTTTGAAGCAGATGGGCTACGGCAGCCGAAGAGCAAACTGGGTGACATTCCTGTCAGCTAAGAACAGGAAACTAAGAATACAATTCGCACAGGCTCTGATGAGTCTTGATTTCTGATGCAACATTTGGATATTAGGGTCAGACTTTGGTGTAAACAACATGAAAGCATGGATCCATCCTGCTTTGTATCAATGATTCAGGCTTGTGATGGTGGGATATTTTTCATCTTGGCACACTTTGGCCCCCTTAGTACTAGTTAAGGGTTGTTTAAACGCCACAGCTTGAGTAATGTTGCTGACCATGTCCATCCCTTTATGACTCCAGTGTAACTATCTAGTGATGGCAACTTCCAGCAGGATAATGTGCCATCTCACAAAGCTCAAATCAACTGAAACCGATTTCATGAACACAACGAGTTCACTGGACTCAAATGGCCTCCACAGTTGCCAGATCTCAATCTAATAGTGCACCTTTGGGATGTGTGGGAGATTTGCATCATGGATGTGCAGCCGACAAATCTGCAGCAACAACATGATGATATCATGTCAATGTGGACCAAAATCTCTGAGGAATATTTCTAGCACCTTGTTGAATGCCAAGCATGCAGTGAAGAATTAAGGCAGTTCTGAAGGCAAAAGGTGGTCCAACTACTAGCAAGGTGATTTGATGCCCTGGCAACTACCCATAACACCCTAGTGTAACGGCGAGAACTTTTGCATCGGTACGCACCACTTACATTTTCAGAAAATGTAAAAAAAAAACTTGGACTTGGACAACTGCAGCTGGCTGTGCTGTTTTTTATTCATTCAGGTGTGAGTGCATTAGGCATATTGGCATTAGGCATATGCTAAAACAGATCAAATAAACGAGAACCACCATTTCTGAGTTTGTTAATCTGGGGTGTGTTTCCAGTACAACAATGTAACTCACTGCTTAACCACCAACTATAACTAGCTAGTCACGACTGTTTCCTGAACATGGTCGCACCTTCGTTGTTTGAACTGCATTGGATCAACAATACAGGACCGGTGGAGTAGTAACTTCTACTAATTCATCGATTCGAGATCTCTTGAGATGCTGGTGTAACAAACATGGCAGCCATGACTGCTATTATTTTTTGTTCCTTGTCGTTTTGCTTTATTTGTTTGATTAATCACTTGTTCCTCTTTTGTCATGCTGTTCGCAAATGATCGTTTGAACATTCGTCACACTATGTTGGTAATGACGGAACGTGCGAAGAAGTCAATTACTTGATGCAAAATACATGAGGTGAAATCCATTCACAACACTAGATTTGTACATTTTCTGCAAAACAGTTAGTTTAGCCTGTTTTATCATCGTATATGCAGTCGCTTAGAAAGTAATAGCGCAGCTCTCATCAACAAGCCGTATGATTTAATGTGCCTTTATGTCCACAGCACAAATGGCGCGAGACAAGTTACATGCTGACTTTTTAAAGTGTTTGTCCAAATAGCAAGCTTCACTAAGCAACACCACTAAAAACTATTAGTAACCATAATAGGGTTCAAGAAACTGTCCTTTTGTTGTTTGTTCAGCAGTCATTATAGTAGCTCAGCATTATTTGGTTAGAGTCGGATGGTTTCTATGTGGCTGTTTCCGCCATCATAAAGATCTTGATGGTGATTTTTCATGTTATACATGAACTGGTGTTATTGAGGACGAGCTAAAAAGGTTCTTTCTAGTGAGACCTTATATAACGCTTTAATATTTATGATAATAATGATAAGGTGTAAAAGACCTAGATGAAATGGTCTGAGAGGCTGGAATACAGATGAGGATATAATTTGATTAAATTATCCTTGAGTGTCATTGCTATTACCAAGTAATTGACCAAACCCCTGCACTGCAGATCTACACAATTACTATAAAGCTAGACATTATGAAAGCTTCAAATGATAACGCATGGATTTATGGATTTATGTTGATCTGTAGCACCTGCACCCTTTTACAGTAAACAAAGCACTCTATCGTTTAAAAGTTGGTACGATTTTTTCATATTTTTGAAAGAAGTCAAAAAGTCAAATCAAGATTTTATTGAAATATAGTGAAAACTGAAATACTGTGAAATATATTACAATATAAAATAACTGTTTTCTATTTAAATATATTTTAAACTGTAATTCATTACTGTAATTTCAAAGCTGAATTTTCAGCATCCTTACTCCAGTCTTCAGTGGGGGTGGGCTATATGACCAAAATCTTATATCACGTTATGAGTAATTTTATTTCATGGTAATGATATATCACAATATAGTTATTTTTATCAAATGTTTTGATACCATAGAAATTTCATAATTCTTGTCAGTGTCAATATCACAAAAAAACTAATACTAGCCTCAAGCTCAAACACTCAAGCTCAAGACAAGTAAACAGCTAGCGATTAAATAAGAATAAAAAACTAATTACAAGTAATAGGACCAAAAAAAGTACAGTAGAACAAATAAATAAGAATTGCTACATTCATTGTGTAAACTAATCAAATGTATAAAAACACTGCATATTCTTCACTGTGTAAATTAAATACTGTGTAAAGTGATTTAGTCGAGCAGTGAGAGATTTTCTCTCTTTTGTTGTTTAATTAACATTAATGACAGACACCAGGAATATTAAACTGCTATCACTTTAAGAGCTGCTTTTGCTTTTACTTTGCTTTTACTTAAGACCTAAATTACTGTGCTTACGGGCATTTAGACACATCCAAGTGTGTGTATAACCGTTCAAGGCCAATAAAGTGGGAAAAATAACTCAGTACAATACTCCTTTTCTCTATGAGCACCGTCTTCACAAGCGTGTGTCTCTCTCTGACAGGAATCAGCACGCACATATAGCGAAATGAGTTCTCTTTTGCTGCTTATCACAGTATATCCAGAGAGCTTTTTTGAAAATGGCAGAGAAATGTTCAAATAGATGAAATACCAAGAAATTCAAAAGCTCTCAATTCTCATTTGGAGTGAAAACATTTGTATATCAAATTGGGGAAAAAATGCAAAACATTTTCACTTGTGGTCTCAGACTTTGAGCCCGCTGTATTTGTCACGGTAGTGTTTAAAATCACACTCTGGTTATGTGTTATATTGAAAACAACCCTCCATTCAAACACCTCAGGGAATTGGATGAAAATTGAGACAGAAGGAAGAATACTTCATATTATCTAGTTATTTTGATACCTTCTATAAATACACATGTAGAACTGCCAGTGTCATCTATCCTCCACTTGAAAAACTGTGGAAGAGCCAAGAGACGCCCCATTTGTGCCATCCACCATTCCTATTTCTATGTTATGACGTGGGATTGCTGTCAGTGTAGTCTCTTGTTTGTCGTTTACCATGACTGAGTATAATTAGACGGGTGAAAACATCCCTTGTTCTCGACTTTGTAATAAAAATTCACTTCTCAAAAACAGATGAGGAAAATACAATCTTATACCTGTTAGTGCGAGACAAATTACCTCTCGTCTGTTTATGAACCATATTCATCATATTAATGTCATGAGATTCAGAATGCATCTTATTAAGCTGCAGCCACAGGGGACATACCGTGTTCCTAATTTGCGCCCTTTACCCATGAAATACTTCAATCTGACATGAGCCTGTGCCCCGTACTTTGACAAGTGAGACAGACTGCAAGCAAAATATGTCAATTGAATCATGTACACGTCTTTCTAATATGTGTTATTAATGCCGTCACACACCTGCTGTTGAGGACTTGATATTGGTAAATAAAATGAGAAATGGATATGCCATTTTAACTTTATGGCTGGCTGTTAACTTGTGTTGGTATGTTGCACAAGATTTAATCTAAAAATATTTCTCTTTTTAAATTTCTTTTGCTTGTTTTCTTTCCTTTTGGTGATTTTTTTTGTTCAGAATGTAGAAAAATAATGGGCGGCAATGGAAGGCAAGATTATATATAATTCTCAGGTTTTTTCACATTAATAGATTTTACCTGTAGTCTGTTTGGTAATTAATGTATGTTACACTAAGTATACTAAGTCTCTTACGCTCTCTTTACAGAGGTGACAGCCAGTTCAGGGCATATGGTGACTGAAGACTCGCCGGGAAGTCCTTCCATACATGGCAGACTCTCACACCGCTACTGCCAAATGTGTACGGCCTGGTTCAACAACCCCGGCATGGCCAGACAGCACTACAACGGCAAGAAGCACAAAAAAAATGCAGCCCAAGCTAACCTCCTCGCACAGCTGGGTAAAAGTCTGGAGGACGGAGATGATCTAAATGGTGTGTTCTGAGAGGAACAGACAAAACATAGATAGGGATAGTTCACCCAAACATGAATTAAAAGTGATTCTGTCATCACTCAGGCTTTAGTTGTTCCAAACACATACAATGTTTGACTTTTTTCTTCTGTGGAACATAATGGTTTTAAGATAAAATTATTTTAAAAAGTGACCCATTTGCACTTTTTCCCCAAGATTTCTGAAGCCACAACTTTGTGTGATGAAAATCAAATTAAAGTAATAAAAATAAAATTAATTCAGTCATTATAAAAAAAAAAAAAAAAATCAGGATTAGTGAACAGATTGTTTTTTCAATCAGATCTTTTGAGTGAATCGTTCGATTTGTTACACAGAACCAATATAAATTATTCTTTTATTGGCTAGGATTATTTGCATATTCTTTTATTGGCTGCCTGATTACCCCAATTAATGCAATTAGAATTTTCAGTTGAATTTTCAAAATTTCATTCTGTTCATCAAAAAGATTCCTATGAATTCAAAAGACTTGGAATATAGTGCATGAATCACTCAGTAATAAAATGTGACATTCTGTAGTTTTGTCTCATATTCATCTTTTAATCATATTTGTAAATCTCTTGACTCCACAGCCAACAGAGCAATTTTGTCTTTAATGTTCCAATACTTTTGGAGGACACTGTATGTAAACAACTTATGCTGTTGTGTGTCAGCAGCACCATATGCGTATACGCTGTTTTTGTTGTTTACGCTTTGATCTGAATGTAAACAATGTATCCACATACATACCTTGCATACATTGTTGACATATGTGATACTCTCCAACATGGCGCTATAGGGTGACGTGGAGGAGACAAATTGTTGAATTAAGTCATTATTTTTGTTTTCTTCGCACAGAAAAAGGATTCTCATAGCTTTATAACATTACAGTTGAACCACTGATGTCACATGGACTATTTTAGCGATCTCCTTGCTACGTTTCTGAGCTGTAATCGTGTTAGGATCCTTGCTGTCTATGGGAGGGTCAGAGAGCTCTCGGAATGCATCAAAAATATCTTAATTTGTGTTCCGAAGATGAACAAAG
>JAPMOO011884174.1:0-10827 GCA_029874815.1 Luciobarbus comizo
ATGATCCTGGGTGGTTACAGACCATTAGATATCGAAATGATAGAGGAGAACAAAAGCATCAATTAAAATGGGTTTTTCAATGGCTGATAACGATATCTAGAGAGCAGACTGACTGATAGGTGATATAATGGAGATATATATTTGTGAATAACACATTTTTATGTACAAAAAATCTGAAATATAGCGTAGGACACAGACTGGGCTGCTGTGGGAAAAGTGTACAATTCAAGTTACCCTACATGAAAATTCTGCTTTATATCAAGTACTTCAAATAAAAGCATATAGGCCCAGTTTCACAGACTTAAACTAGGACTAGGCATTAGTTAAATTAGGATATTTAAGCCAAAAATACCTTAGAAAATACCTTAGAAATCAACATTATTGATGTGCATCTTGAGACAAAACAATATGTTAGTGTTTGAATTTTATAAAATGTGCCGCTAATATACTGCTTTATAAATGGTACAGCAGAATCTTTACCAGTTGAGACTTGATTAAACTAACATTTTTGACCAGAATATTGGCATATATATTGTTTATCACTAGAGAACCACAATGTAATGGAAGTCATGCTGTCAGCTGTATGGATGTCAGCTGTGGGGATGGTGTGCCCTCTGGGTCTTCACATTATTGATTGAACAGTATTGAATGCATTGATAAACTCTGAGCTGATGTTATGCCCTAAGCTCACTGGTTTGACCTGTAATCTGCTACTTCTTGGCAGGTTACTTCATCACCCAGTGTTACTTACAAGAAGGTGCATTTGTTGTTTGTTATGAATACCTCAGCTCAGGGTACAATTCGATTAATGCAAAACCTTAATGCTTTTAAGAACACAGTAATGAACTAGTGCTGGATAAAAGCAGAGAATTTAAAAGAAGGGTGAGATAGAAATGTAAAATGGCAATAGAATATTGTATGGCTACATTATATTGATGAGGGTTGTACGGAAAAACAAATGGATCATGGATTTTTGGATTGTAAGGCTCACGCAATTGGCCCAAGGAAGGTATTCAATGGTGGCTGAAGGTTTCTTGCGTGTTCTGTCTTTTCGATGCGCAAAGTTATTGATTTTTCGGTTAAATTCCATTTTATTATCTAATCTGACTCCATTTTATAATGACCTCGCATTTGGGTTAGAATGCCAATTATTATTATTATTGATCATTTATAGGATAGTTTATCTAGACATCTGATTATTCCATTTATTATTTTCATATTATTGTACTCGTTCATTCGGGTGCTTATGTCGCTCAAAGATATCGCTTTGGCCATTAGCGTACCTTATGGTCAGTCTTGCTTATTAGACAGAGGTAATTGACTAATACTTTAGACGGCCGCTTCTATGCATGCTTTAGTCCCCTTAGATCTGTACACACTTGAATAAAGCAACATTCTCTAGTCAGAGGTCACGGCCACTACTATAGATATAAGCCGACCAGCTTTCCCTGATAGTAGCTTTGGTATGGTCATGCCATGGTTTCCCCATGTACACTTAGCTAGAGTAATATTACAATAAACAGAGCTTAGGCTCACCCTATTTAGGTTGGTCGAATAACATCTTGTTGACCTAAATGGAAATTCCCATATAAGCCCTTACAATCTAAGTAAACTTGAACAAATACCAAGTGTTGGCCGGGTCTCTGAATATGCAGTTGGTGTGCCCTATGCTCCATCTTAACTGAATTTTAGTCCATTACTAACCTGACACAGGAAATGCGGTAACAAGGAACGTAATAAACGATACTAATGTAACAATTTCTTATCAGTCAGGTAAATATGTATAATGCCAATTCAAAGATATCACATCAATAAAAGACATCAAATTCTCAAAGATGAATCTAAGAGTAAGAAGCATACCTAACTTTTAAAGAAATATATAGTATGAAGTGTGTGGACACACTTTATACTATGGGTTCATTCTGGCTGCAGAATCGCGCTGAGCCTCTTGCAACATTTCCTTAAGTATCCAGAGAAACCCTAAAGTTACCAAATGGTATTGTTTGTTTATTGCAGGGGTTTTATCATATCACTTTTGGGGGTTTCAAGTGAATAACTTTGATTTCTGTGGGAGGCTGTATTTCATTTACATACAGGAGGTAATTTGTGTGAAAGACCTGGGAGTAGTCTGTTTTCAATATTCATGGCTATCTGTTCTATTGTTAAAAGAATGAAACCCTTTTACCAGACACACAGAGACCTTTCAAACAACATCAAACATGAGTTGTTTCATTGTAATAAATCCTGATTAAGAAATGTGGTTTCGGTGACCTCTGCAGTGTCTGTGTTTAGATGGAAATAAGGGGAGAGGGGGGAGAGTGAGTAAAGGAAATGGAAGACCATGCATAAGGTGTGGAGCTTTTGTCTCTCTCAGTTGGGTGTGTTGTCTTGAGTGAAGATCTTAGGCTTGTGAGACAAAGTTCAGGTGTCGGTTCTCGTAAGAGTTCTTTATCTTCTCAGGCTGTGGCCCTCCTCTGGTCCAGAAAAATGTTACATCAATTACTTGCAGGATAAACAACAAGAAATAAACCAGCGATGCATAACAATTGTATTGATTCCGTTTTGGGGGGAAAAGCTGGAAGTGTTAGGCAAAATGAAAATTTGCTGAAACTTTACTGGCTATCCCATGTGTAGATGAGTTTGTTTCTTCATCAGAACCGATTTGGAGAAGTTTAGCATTGCATTACTTGCTCACCAGTGGATCCTCTGTAGTGAATGGGTGCCGTCAGAATGAGAGTCCAAACATCAGAAAAATAATCCACAAATAATTGACTCCAGTCCATGGATTTTCTTGTGAAGCGTAAAGCTTTGTGTTTCCAATAAACAAATTAATCATTAATTTCAAATCTTTGCTTCCGGCTAAATCATCCAGTCCTCTATGTGTAATATTGCTGTCTTCAATTAAGAAGTTGTCTTGTCTGAATCAGGAAAGAAATATACACCGATCAAGCACAGTTTTTTTTAAACAAAAACAGTTGGTAGCTTTTGATGTGAGAGGACAACAGTGCATTGACTTTTTCAGTAGAGGAAGCGTTACTAAGGATTATGGACTGGTATTTTGGCCAGAAGCAATTGTTAATGGCAGATTTGTTTCTTATAAATGCACAGCTTTTCACTTCAAAAGACATTAATTGATGGAATGGAGTCTTGTGGATTATTGTTTTTATCAGCTGTTTTGACACTCTTTCTGACGGCACCCATTCACTGCAGAGGATCCATTGGTGAGCAAGCGATAAAGCAACAAGCTCATCTACATATGTGATGGAGTACATTTTCAGGAAATGTTCATTTTTGGGTGAGCTATTCCTTTAATGGAGAAAAACCAGTTTAATTGGTAAACTCCAGCTGATGACGGATGATGATATGCAGACATAAATGACCTCATGTTTTTAAGTTGTTCTCTCCTCACAGCTATGGCTTGTGGGAGGGGGTCAGCTTAAGGTCAAATACTGCATATCGCTTGGTCTTCATCAACACTAAGTGGTCATCACTGAATGTAAATCTTTGTTGAAGTGCATTTACAGGAAATAGTCACTGCCAAGAAAGACCATTAAAGGAGACATGGACCTTAGGATAAGCAAAAAAGATGTACACCACAATGATGTTGAATGCTGGATTCTGATTAACTGATAGATTGACTTAAGCTGAATAATGACACACTTGTCTGTAGAGCTGTTGTTAAAGCTGAAATTGAAATAGTTTAATAATGATTAACATATTAAAACAGTTATTTTCCTGTTTATTACTAGGGTGCTGCTAAGACACAATCTGTTTTGTATAAAGCACTATATAAATAGATGTGCCTTTGCCTGACAGACATTCTGAGGTGTTGATTACTTCAGAGATGTAGTTGTACATGGTTGAAAAATAGTTCTGAACTGCATTACAAACCTTAACCACATTAGAGTTTCATGTCACTTTGCCAAATTAAGATCCTTACATCCTACCACAGAAGAACCTGAAGACATTGTCAAAAATTTTAAAAACAACATGAAAATGTTCTGACTTTTTTCTTGCAATTGTGAGTTTGTTCCACAATTTTGATTTCTCAAAATTGTAAAGTATAAACCTGCAATTGCAACAACTTTTTTTTCTCGGAATTGCAACTTTATATCACACAATTCTGACTTAATAACACTTGCAAGTTTATATCTCGCAATTCTGAAAAAAGTCTGATTTGTGAGGAAAAAATAAAACACAATTATAAAAAAGTGAAAGTGAAGTGACATACGGCCAAGTATGGTGACCCATACTCGGAATTTGTGCTCTGCATTTAACCCATCCAACGTGTACACACACAGCAGTGAATACACACACACCCGGAGCAGTGGGCAGCCATTCATGCTGCGGCGCCCGGGGAGCAGTTGGGGGTTCGGTGCCTTGCTCAAGGTCACCTCAGTCGTAGTATTGAGGGTGGAGAGAGCGCTGGACATTCACTCCCCCCACCTACAATCCCTGCCGGCCCGAGACTCGAACCCGCAACCTTTGGATTATGAGTCCGACTCTCTAACCATTAGGCCATGACTTCCCACAAAAAATGTTGTCTGGTGGCAGAAACAGCCTTCCATAAATGACAATTTTGATATTTATATGAAACTAGTAAAGAAACGAGTTTCTGTTTCTTACTTTCTCAGAAACTTGCACACAATTAGTTTCTCCACTGGAAATCTACATCAGATTTCTCAGTAGTGAGGTAACTTGCTATTTTTGAAATCGTTGCTAACTCTAATAGCTTTGCTATTTGTAGAGAATCTGCTGCCCAATACTGCTGAGAGCGTAATGCACAGTGAGGATTAATTTTCAATAGTTCAATGGACTGTCATTAATTATTCTGTACATAGAGGACATCGCATCCTACACCACTTGTGTATCATCATACAGTCTTGTGTTATGACTGAGACCAAAAATGGTTGTTTGATTACAAGTGTTGTTCGTCATGAACCAGACACTGTTGTATAATTACAGCCTTTCTTGCCTCAACGTGTCCTGATTCTCTTTGGTATTTTTTTTTGGTGCTGGCCCATCGTAAATCTTTGGAATTGCAGCCATTATGCTAGTCATGAATTACCCATAGGCATTGAAAGCTCAAATGCGTATTGATCTAACTGAGCTTTTACGTATTCAAATGGCTTAAAATATATGAAGGATAACTGCCTTAAATAAAACAAAGCCCTACAGTCTTGCATACAGTGCTGTACTTTGACATACAAATCTCATTGCTAATAGCAAATCACAGCACGTTTAGAAAAAAATCTGAAAATTAAGACAGCATAGTGGGTTTCTCTGTATGGCTACTTTACAGTAAAGTAGCTTGTAACAACTGAGATGGTTATATAGTCCAAGGGTAAAAAATCCCATTCCTTTCCTCCACAGAGTTTAGCAATAACATTAACAAAACCATTGAAGAGGGATCTAGATTTAAGTTGTTCAACACAGATATATGCTTCTGTAGAGCCCTCAAAAATCAAGTTTTAATTTATTAAATAACATTTCTGATATTTGGTAAAGAGCTTCACTACCCATAATCCTGAAGAAAAAGCCAACAGTCTGATAAGTCAGTCGACTTGGAAATGGGAATTGCACCAAAATAGTAGTGAATAAATTCTCCTTGTGATCTTAAACAACATATAGATTTACATCTAATTGTATATTTGTGTTTTTATACTTATACTACTAATAATAATGTATTTGAAAATTATAATAAAATTGTATGTTTTACCATTATTTCTGTTTTGATACTGTCATTTAAGTCTTGTGCTTTTTTGGTTTTGTTGGTTGCTTTTGCTTATGGTACTTTGGTACCTTTTGGTTCTAATCCTTTGTTTATGGTTATTTTTTTTATCCCTTTGAAAAAATATTTCTGTAACTAATGTTTTTTTGCGCTGCACTTTACTTTTACAGCAACAGTGGAGAACCCATTTTGGATTTGTGCAATTGTGGAAATCCTTGAAAGACTTCCACAGTTGCACCACTGATATAATAATATTACTTAAAATCTCACTTCTCTTTCTGTATTCAAATGTATTTAGATGTTTCAGAGATCTCTTTAACATGTTAGATCAGTAGTGGGGGTCACCGTGCACCCTGTGGCATGTGTATTTGCTCGCTGTCGTTGGCCTCTGTTCTGTTAGGAGCCTGGCGCTCAGCCAGAGTCACACCGCTTAGCTTGGCCTCCTTACAAAGCTTCTGTCACGCCCTCGCCACTTGCTGATTGGTTCATTATCCAGCTCGATTGCTTTTGAATGACTGGTGAAACGGCCCTTAAACAAGATTAGGTGCTTGACTTTCCACAAGTTGCTTACAGAATCCTCTAGCATTAAATGCTGGCAATATCCATCAGTTTTTTGTTAAATGTTTGTAGGTGTTCAAGTCAAAATAACCACATTGCTCGTTTTGTGTCATTTGAATTGACTCTGTTCTACAATAATCATGTTTATCAGCACTGAATTCTCTTTATACAAAATAATTTGCTGACTTTGAAAGATATTCTACTAAAATAATGTAAATATGGTAAAATGTGTTAAATAGAACTGACAGTGCTATTGGAAGCTGGACGTACAATTAAGTTAGTCAATCATTTATTAAACACGCAAAAATGGGCAGGCGAACTTTGTCAGTAGTTCCATTTTCAACAGAAATTGCATCCTTCTAAACTTGCATGAGAAGTGCTTATAAACTTGCTGTTATCAGCAAAAAGGGAAGCTCTGAGGGCTTCCTTATGTTGGCTTTGAGGATCACAATAAATATTAGTATTGTTAAATATAATAATAACGACAATCGTAATAAAAATATAAATTATATAAGAAAATGCATATACAGTGGTGGCCAAAATTATTAGAACACTAGTATTTTCACCCACTAAAAATGGTTTTAAGTCAGTTATTTCTATCTCTTGCTGTAGTGTGTCAGTAGGAAATATTAGTTTACATTTCCAAACATTCATTTTGACTCATTTTAGACTCTGGCAACGTCTCCAAGATGCTTCAAGAAACCTACCTAGAAGGCTAGAAATAAGAAGGTTAGAAAAGATAGAAATGACTGACTTAAAACCATTTTTTTAGCTGGTGAAAATACCAGTGTTCTAATAATTTTGGCCACCACTGTACATCATAAAATTATATTACTAATTTATATTTTTCTAGTTACACTCAGAAGTAAAATATTTTATTTTTGAGATTGTGTTAAAATGTTATAACATGTTTTATAAAGACACACTCAATATTTGATTGTGAAATTTTGTCTACATTTAAAAAAAAATCTGACAATAATAATATTTGACTACAAATGAAGGAAATTCTTTAGTAAAAAGATGTTGGGAAACCTGTGTGGAGTTGAATGGCACAGGTTTTGGTTGCCCTGCTGATGGAAAGACATGCTGATGCTTTTTTTTTTTTCATTTGGCCAATCATACAAAATTATTGGCAAATGACGATGAACTTCAAATGGCCAAATATCAGGACAAGTACAATACTAAACAGTCGGAGAAGATAGATATGTTTTAGAAAAGAAATGCAGCTGAACTCATTTGTGGCATTTATTTTGTGTTGTGGACATCATCGTTTGATTTTTGTGAAACCCCTCATGTTAAGGAAATGTGTTGCTCAGGGACTAACAAAAAAACGTTAGAGCCAGATTTACATAGAGACATCCAGGAAACCAACCGAATCCTAATCTATTGAACAGCTGAACATGAAAGCTGATGCCTCATGGTGCCAACAAAGCTCCTGATTGAAACAGCTAAATTTATTCACAGGGGTCTGGTGTGGCTTGTGTCGATTCATTCTTTAACAGCAGGAAGTTGTTGTAGGCCCCAAGCGGTTTTTCACACATAAGAGTAACCTTTAAACTGTGACGTATTCTGTTTTACCGATCATTGTACACTTATTTGTTTGAAGACTGTTTCTTTCAGCATATGTGTCCAGATGACACAACACTGAGACCCATGTGCACAGGCGGTAATGTCATAACGACCAGCTGTTCTGCAGAGAACAGCCGTTTTAAACACACACACACATTCTGTATATTCAGAGAGAGAGAGACAGACTGAGTGTAATGGGGTTTAATGGACCTGGTGGTAAAGGAGTCCATGATTTAGTCTTTATTAGCACAGATGTCATGTCTCTGAGTATGTCTAGACAGATGTAAAGAAATTCAATAGCACTGTATTGGCAAGAAAAAAAAAAACCTTTGAAAATCTGTCTGGCATTACTTCCATAGACGAGGCTTCCCTGCATATGGAAACATAGACATCATATTTTAAATGTTAAAATTGTGATTTCCAGGTCTAGATAAGTCTATTTGACTCACTGGATGATAAAATGGTTTGACATTAAGCAAATAATAAGTAGTCCTAACTTTATTTCCTACTTCTAGGGCTGGACGATATGTCAAAAAATTAAAATCTGAATTTTTTATTTTTTTTTCAGAACGTTTGACATTTTAATTTTTTTTTTTATTTTTTATTTTTTTTTTTTTACCATTTTTAACTAGTCAACTTGAAAATGTAACTACAACATGATTCAAGTAACTTTTTCTTTATTAACCCTCTAATTAAAGAAAATTATATTCCAAGTGCAGCACACATGAAGTTGTCAACATGATGTAAATGTTAAAAGAGACATATTATGCCCCTTTTTACAATATGTAATATAAGTCTCTGGTGTCCCCAGAATGTGTCTGTGAAGTTGCAGCTCAAAATACCCCACAGATCATTTACTATATCGTTTGGAAAATGCCTATTTTGAGTGGAAGCAGAAACAGGCTGTTTTCGTGCATGTCTCTTTAAATGCAAATGAACTGCTGCTTCCTGCCCCTTTTTCCAGACTAGAGCTCTGCCATTACAGCTCGTACCTGCTAAAAAACATCTGTTTTGGTTCTGATTATCATGTTTATCGCATTGAAATCATGCATTTTAAACCATATTAGTTTAAACTTCTGATATACAGTTTTCTTAGTGCGCTGTCACAGGCACAGGCTTTCCTAGAAAGCGGCTGTCACAGCATGTGAGTACTAAACTAAGTTCTCATTCACACACAAGTTTACATTAAAAACACACATGAGTTACAAAAACAGTCGGTAATGTCGTGAATGTAAACAGCTGGGAAAGAAATCGCATGTTTATATTAGATCTGTGTGGCAGCAGCAATATACAGTAAATAAATCAATAAATTCACTGCTCTCTTGTCTCCTCTGAGTCTGGGACTCTATATAGTGTTCTGTGCTGTAATGATGCTTTGCTCAAACTTTTGGCATGGCAACTGGTACACCGTTGTCGCTTGTGAAATCAAAATGAAGGCACCATGGGTGGAAACTTGCAGATTAAGGGGTGGTAATATTATAATGAGATCTCTTTGCAATGTCACTAGTGTAGCGAAATCAGACACGCTCGTTTTTTCAGACGCTTGCAGAAAAAGGCTTACCAAAACAAAGTTACTGGGTTAATCTTTTTCACATTTTCTTGGTTGGTAGATGCACCGGGGACCCGGTTATAGCACTTACAACCTAGAAAAGTTCATGATTTGTCACCTTTAAACAAATCACTTGTTAAATATCTTTGCAGAAAAGATGCATGAACTATAACTACATCTTGTACAAACTTGTCTTAAACATATTAAATGTTCAGAAATAATATGAGGAAAATGCTTAAAATCTCAAGTCAAGGTAATTCAAATTCAGAATGACTGAAGGTATAACACCAGTAGAATATTATTAACTATGAATGTTCCGTAAAAACAACAGCAGCTTTCAGCCTGTCAGCATTATGCAAACATGAAATATCAGACATAGAGTAGTAGTTACAGGTTTTTTTTATTAGCTTGCGCTGCTTTTCCATTGCTTTTTCTATGTAAACATTGACGGTTGTATTCGTTGTTTGACTCTTGTACTCGTGTCTCTTGCGGCGTCTCTTGCATGAAACGGCATTCTAAAAATGCAGCTCTCAAGTTAAAAGAAGTTCACTCCCATCTTTTTGCATGTTTTTCCTATTCCACTGCCCGCGACGCATCTTTCTCAACACACAAGCGCATTCTGTGTGAATGGCACCTAGCGATACGAGCGGTTAATCACGTGCGCCGATGTGCGGTTGGATCGTTCTTTTCTCTTTACTGTTATCATTGGAATATTGTCAAACTGTCTAATTCTAACGTTTGGTAATATTTCTATTCAAAATCACGATTCCTTGATTTCTACAAAATAAAATAGCAAAACATTAAATTCGAATTAATCCGTAAAATCTGAAAAATCGCCCAGCCCTAACTACTACTAATACAAAAAAAAAAAAAAGAACATGAGTGAGACTGATTCAACTGATTCAAACTCATGAGTTTTGAATTTTAAAGGGATAGGCCACCCAAAAATAAACATTCTGTCATGATTTACGCACCATCATGTTGTTCCAAACCTGTATGAATTTCTTTCCTCTACTAAACACACAAGAAGATATTTTGAGAGAACTTTTTTTCAAAATTTTCAAATTATTTTTTTTTCAACAAACATTCTTTTATGTTCAACAGGAGAAAAAAAAACTCCTGTTTTGGATTTGAGGGTGAGTAAATGATGAGAGAGTTTTCTTTTTTGGGTGAATTATTCCTTTAAAATATTAGAAACATTATTGAGTGTTTTTTTTTTTCTCCTATAAAAACTATTAAAAAAGATTTTTCAAAGTTGTAAATAAACCAAAGATTGTTGGAGTTTGTTTTTACCAGAAAATTCTATTTGAGTCTGTCTTCTTTAAAGGCCAATTCACACCGCACAGACAAATGCCAACAAACTCCAACAAACTAGTCTGTTGGAGTTTGTTGGATCAGTGTGCTACCCCTGTTGGCGTTG
>JAPMOO011884189.1:0-10877 GCA_029874815.1 Luciobarbus comizo
TATATTTAGGTTGTAAATGGCTGAATTTAAATTATTTAAATTATTTTTCTCTGGGTAAAATAATTATATTATTCATGCAAAAACAAAATGAAATCTGTACTAAATATATGCATGCCTTGACAATGTGGACTGCCTTATGGCATATTTTATGTATTCAGGTTTGCTGACATAGCTAGGGCAGGTTTTGGATAAAATTATGCGGTTGAAGGCAGGACAGCAGTCTAATTCAGTCTAATGGAACACACACTTACAGTACCTTTAAGCCAAAAATTGTTTTCCACTTAACTGCAGGACCTCTCCTAGCCAACTTCTCATTGTTAATGTAACCTCATTTGTGTGTGTGATCCCTCAGGACACATTAGTTTAATATCACTCAGAGTTAAGTATTAAAGACAAAAACAAACTCTGTCTTGCTGTTAATAACACATAAATGCCTGGGAAATAACCACTAATGTACTTAGCCAAGCCTAAACATGATGATTCATTACTTAAGCTCTTGTCTGAAGTATTCAGACATCAACCTATAATCATTTGCGGAAGATCATGGATGGATCCCATCCCATCAGGAAACAGGTCTAAATTATACCCCACACTGCATCAAAACAATAATCAAGCCTGTCAGGGAGACTTTCATCACTCTTAAATATACAGTGTTGTTTATTTCTTATTTTTCCCTCTATTTCTTAAACATGCTTGTTTACACAAGTAAAATTCCTGTGCAGAAGTTTGCACTTTATGCTAAAGTATATTGCAAGTTCTCAGAACCATTTAAACATTTGAATACCTAAAAATACTTTTCAGGAATCCTGTGCCCTTTTCTGGGCCCTTTTGTTGCATATGAAACAATAGTTAAAAATAGGTGAAGTCTAATCCAGAGCTGCACAGTACTCTGAGTGAGTGTGTTTGAGTGTATTGTGGGGGGGTTGAGTGGGACTCAATGGGGACTAAAGTGCCCCATTGTGTGCCATGCGCGGAGATGGGCATAATGCCAGTCGTGAGAGCTGGACCGAACTAAAGTTTTCCTTTTATTGAGTAAAAACTGAGTTTATCCAATGGCAAGGCTGTAGAGCTGGATGTATTGATCTCTCACTCATTTTTTCTCTCTCTCTTGGTCTATTAAAACAGTCAGTTGCTCTCCCTATCCTTGCTTGGCATCAGTTTTCCTGCCATTATGTAGAGATCATGTGATCAGGAGCTAGCTTAAAGTGACAGTTCACCCAAAATGTCATTCCAAAAATGTACGATTTACTTTCATCTGTTGAATATAAAAGAAGATATTTTGAAGAATGTTTCAACTATTTTTTGTCCTTGTATTAAAAGCCAGTGGGCTCCAAAATAAATTAAATCCCATTGACTTTCAGTGTATGAACAAAACACTTTTAATCTTTTTCAAAATGTCTTCTTTTGTCTTCCACACATGAAAGAAAGTCATACAGGTTTGGAAAGAGTAGGACAATGGGTAACACTTTATTTCGATAGTTCACTTTAGACATTCTACTAACAGTAAGTAACTTTGCAACTACATGTCAACTAGCAGTCATTAGAGTATTAGTAGACTGTCTGCTTAACATCTTCTAACACTTTACTTTGATGGGTCCACAACATACAACATTCTGGCTATAAGAAACTTTGCAAGTATATGTCAACTTATTCTACTAACACTAAACACTGACACTAAATCTATACAGTCTACTCTGAGAGTTTGTAGACATGTAGTTGCAAATTAATGTGAATTAGTTGACATGTAGTTGACATGAAGTTACAGAGTTACTTATAGTTAGTAGAATGTCTAAAGGGGACTGTCAAAATAAAGTGTAACCGGAAAATGAATTTATTTTCATACATTTTTTGTATGTACATTGACACTAATTTTCCACTGACAGTGCATTATGCCTCAGGTACAAAATCTACCTTGTCAAAGTTTGTGTGTGTGTGTGTGTGTGTGTGTTCTCCATAGTCTCAGGTATGGGACATCCCAGTGTGTGGCCTGCATACCTTGGCAAACAAAGTTCCCATTGTGCAGTTCTTAGCATCTTCCCTTGCTTTTCCTTTACTTTTTCCACTGGAAAGCACGACATGCTTTCTATCTGTCAGACCTGAAGATCCATATCCAACATGAGCTGATATTATGAATAATGTCTCTTCTGAGATACTCTTGCTCTTATGCATGGATCTTATGATGCAGCTCTCCTCTTGCATTTCTCCTCCTTTCTCTTTTTCTGTTTAAACTGAAGTTGTCTCGTTCCTGTTTGTCATGCACACGCTAACAGATGCACACGCAAACATGCATATACAAATGTCCGCCCTTTTTCTCACCCACGCTTTCATGGTGTTTGCCAAGCATGAAAATGGGCCTGTTAATGGGAAAGAGAAGAAAATACAATACTGCGCAATCTGACCGTAATAGGAGGTAACCATGGAGACAAGGGCACAAGGAAAAACTTTATATGATCCAATCTTTCCTGTTAGTCAGAGCCCTAGTTGCCCTTCCCTTTAGTATGAGCAGGCTTGTACATAACAGACGTCCATGATAATGTCTCGCCCATGAGTGTGAACCATCATTTATTCAGAAACAGCAGGGATCTGAACTCCTGGACTAGATTCTTCAGAGCCCTCTACCTCGACTTCAGCCATCGATCATGACGGACGGTTTTGTCTGTGGTCTTTCCCCCAGCATCCCTGTTGGCAGCGGCCCCATTTAAATCCCAAATGCATATATCTTCACTGACACCAAACACACTGCTGACCTCTGCTCACCTCCTATTATTTATTAAAGGGGCCATATTCTACACTTTTGTAGCATTTTATTATTTCCCAGATGTCCACTTTTAATGCTTCTGGTGCCAAAAACAGTTGTAATTTTGACATTATCTGAAAAGTGCAAACCCACAGGGTAAACAAAACTCTTTATATGTGAATATCTGTTATGATTTGCTAAACTCTGTATTTCAGTGTAGCTCGCAAAATCATTCATCAGGGCTAGTCAAGTTGCTGAATACTGCACAGGGGTAAATCTATAAACACAAGCATTCGTATGCTAATGTGCATATGATTGTGATGATGTCATGGATTTCACTGGCCCCAAAAATGATACATTTTGAAAAACTATTATATATATTTGTATTTTATAAATAATACAACTGAATACTTTTATGTTTTATTGTATTTTTTATTATATTTATTATTTATTATTTATTTTCAGGGCTAGTAACCATTGTAAGGTTTGTTTACTAAGAAACACTTAGCTGACAGGTTTAAATAGATCATCTGAACATCTGGGAGAACTTTGCACATGTCCCTGTGTGGCAGATGGGTTTGATTCTGAACCTTCTCTTCATTTACGTGGATGAAGGTTCTCTATATTGTAAGTAAACAAGATCTAAAGATTAGACACTTCTAGTCTAACTGTTGTTTGTTTATTCTCTTGGCATAATCTCCATTGCCTTGGGTAGTAAGCGTGTGTGCAGAGTCTTATAGAATTTATTCTGTTAGATTTGACTGCCTATTTATAGGCGTTTTGCCATTGTAGTCATTTCTAACTGAGATCATGAATGATCAAATCCCAACTTCTCAACAGCATTTTCCCTTCAAAAATTGCTGGTTTTGCCCTCTTTGGAAAGGATGCTGTTTGGAAAGACTTTTGTGGAGAGGATCAGGATCAGCAGACACAACCTCCATATACATTTCTGCTTTGAAAATAATTGACCAGTGTGAGTTTCTTATTGACATGTTTCAGTCATTCTGTTAGTTTGGTTCCTCGTTCCGGTTTTGCTCACGGTGTATCCACAGGTCACCATGGTCCACAGCCTTCATCTCTTCGCTTCCTGATTTCAGTCTTGAACAGACAGCTCTTATCTCCTTTATTGGCTGTAAGCGTCGCAGGGCAGTTCAGTTTCCTCCACTCCCCTCTCAAATATTAGCAGAGCATTTCAACAGCATTTTGTGAGAAGAGAGGATAAGGAGTAGATCACTCGTCTTCATAATGAAGCAGTGAACTTTGAGGAGTTCAAGGAGAGGATATTGACAGATAAGTGAGGTTAACGTGACAATAGTCAGGAATAGTGAAACTGAAGATAAGATTGGCTGATTTTTGTTTGAACTTCAGGGTCAATAGTTAATTCCTCTTCACTTTCATTTAGCTCAGAAATTCCAAGCATTGTGAGGAAACACTTTGATATTAGACTTGTTTTCTGAGATGTTATTGCTTAATGCTAAGACTATAAATTGCTTACATTTTGTAGGCTAATTGCCAATTAATTGATCACAATAAGTCATAATTATGAATAATAACATTAGTTAAATTCCCAAGTGAAGATAATTCAGAGACATAGAATTATTGGCTGACAAAAACACTAAAAATCATCATTTCAGTTAGCACGATTAATTTCTTTTTTTTTCATGATATTATTTTTACTTAATTAATCACATTAAATTAGCATTGAAATTTTATATCCATGCCCGGTACATTTCCTGAATAATCTTTAGTTGTCAACTTTAACAAAAGCATGCATGTAGATTTGTTGGACATGAAAGCTGTTGTTTCATGTCACATAGGAATGAACGAGAACAATTCACACCTCCTCAGGGATCCTCACACATTCCCCTCCTTCTGGCCAGGAGGTAGCCTTCAAGAAAAAATGTCAAACCCGAATGAACAATTGACCCCCAAAACGAGGCGGGAGATTTTGAGATGGCTTGTGGGGGCTGTCGTAGTGGTTTTCAAACAGAAATGTGGCAGAGTTGAGCAACGCCCCTGATTCCTGTTGAAACCTGTTCCTTCATGCCGTAGAGAAAGAAACCCACCTCCACGTCTCCAAGACCTCTCTCATGCCTGAGACAAAAGGGAGATCCTGCAGCCTTTCAGCAGATAGGTACACAAACCTGCAGTGTGACCTTGCTTATCTGAGCTTTGCGTGCAAGATAGCTCTCATTCGCAGGCGACATGTCTACAGATTAGGTTTTAAGACCTATCGCTACTCCATAAGTCTGCTGATTAACTAGTGGCAAACCAAAGCTGACTGCTGTAATTGTCAGTCAAGAATACGTAGATCTGAAATGTTCCTTTTTTGGTTTGTTAGATATAAAACCAGAGTTCAAGCTCATGTTCACACATTAGGAGCTCATTATCAATCTTTATACTATAGCTGTGGCTTCTCACTTGCTGTGAATAAAGGCAAATGATGTGTATTTTGGCAAGGTAAAATCTTCTGCTCATCGATGATTCTACTTTAAAGGGACGTTCTGGCTGGTGTCAGAGGATGATCTTAATGCTGTGTTGTAAATAAGCTCATACCAGCCTGTGCCGGTCATTCTGGTGAACCAGTTTAGTGTTTGACCGATATATAGTGGCCCAAGAAAGTATTTGGACTCTTTTGGACACCTGAAAATGCCTGAATTCCACAGCACTAGATACAAAATAAGAAATTGCATCAGCAAACAATTACTAACAGAGCTTTTTTTCAGAACTGTCTTCTCTTTCTGAGTGAATTTTTCAAAAAGGTTATTTTTTTGTGGATGTTTGAAGTAATTTCGCCTTAAGTTCTTGCAGGTGTCTTAGAAGAATAACCACTGGTGTAGTTCATTATATTAACATATAGTGTCCAAAACACTTTATCTTCATTTGAACTCTATATTTGTTTCATATTTTTATGCCTAACAAACTTTATTTTGTGAAATGTTTTTTTTTTTTTTTAAGTTATATTTTCAGGCTTTTATGCCTTTAATGGACTGGTCAGTAGAGCGATGACAGGAAAGCATTGGGAAGAGAGAGGGGAGTGGGATCAGCAAAGGACCTCAAGACAGGAATCGAACTCGGGTCACTGTGAGCACAACTGTGCTATATGCTGGAGCACTAACCACGAGGCTATCGGCGCCGACATTTTGTGAAATGTTTTGACTGAAAACTGTGCTTGTGCTATATTTCTTTAAAATAATAGTGTCTTGTTTTGATATTTTGATATCAAATGTAAAGCACATGCTTTTTTACATTTTTAAATGTGGCTAAAGTGTCCAAAGACTTTTTGGGGCTGCTGTAAGACTATGAATATTCCATCAGACTTTAGCTGTATTGTTAAATTTATTTTGTCATCATTCAGCTAAAAACTGTAAAACCAGCTGCCATGTTTTTATCTGGATTTTCCAGGATGACAAAAATCTCAGAGCACATTCCCCTTTAGACTTTATATAGTGAGATTACTGGCATTGCACTTGATCAGAATGTTATCTGAATTTTCCATAATTCATTTCTCAGCAGCTCTTAGTCATTTGAATGAGCTGACATTATGAAGTCAGGCTATTAATAGTTTAATGCTAATGTGTTTGGTTCACGCACAAAAGTTTCTTTCTACATTTTGGGCACATTGGCGTAAAGTTCAGTCTGTGGTTTAAGCCCTGATGTCTCCTATTATTTCCTCTGATGAATAGATGCGAATTCACACTCAGCTGAAATGGCAGCTTTACCCAGCACTGCTGACGGTAACAAGTACACAGTGAATCATTACATAGAAATAGAATTATTCCGCATTTGCCTGACTGCGTTAAATTTTTAGCTCCTTGTGGGCATTCTTTCCCTTTCATCTCTCTCGTTCTTTCCTTTTTTTGTTCTTGAATCCTTCCTCTCCAGTCCACACNCTTGTGGGCATTCTTTCCCTTTCATCTCTCTCGTTCTTTCCTTTTTTTTGTTCTTGAATCCTTCCTCTCCAGTCCACACTGATAGATGATAGTGTTTTTTTGGGGGAATTTAAAGTACAGGATCTTGAAAAGATGGGAAAGGATAGAGTGAACGCGAGAACAGAGTGCTGGCCTTGTTAATGAGAGAGTAAATGTTTGTTTTTGTCGGGTCAACAAGAGCTGTTGTTGGAGTCTTTCATCCATTCAATGGCTCATTGGTTGGGTTGGGTCTGAGAGGGGAGGGGAAGTGTGTTTGTTGCGGAGAAGGGGTCACTTTGGTTAAGGGGGCAAATAGAGGGATATAAATACCATTCCCCCCTCCCTTTGCCCCGAAGGGGGCTTTTTTCACTGGCCTTTCCCCTTTTTTAGGCCCCACTTTTAATCAAGAGACAGAAACTTGGCAGCCAAGAAAATAGTGAAGGAGGCACTTAAAAAGTCTCATAAGTAGATTTCAGCCATTGACGCCCATGAAAGCAACTATATTCTGTATGTAGTCTATATAGTATACAATAGATGCATTAAATCATGGCGCCACAGTTCTGATATAAATTTCCAGGGTGTCCTTTAAGAGGATTTCTAAACTCTGCCCTCAAGCATGAGAACCCAGGAGAGGAATGACAGAAAAAGTTATAAATCCATCCCTCTCTCCATCTGAGATAAACAGGGCAGATAAACAAGCCAAAAAAGACCTCCATTTGAAGAGAGGAGGGCTCCAAATACAAATGACGTGAAGCAGCTATTCCTGAATTTGACTTGGGGGTACATGTTTGTAAAAGCCCATCACTCCTCAAACCTTGTATTTTGTGTATTTTTGCGGCAGCTTCCACAAAAAAGACTGAGCTGCTACCTTAAGAGCAAGAGTATGCGTTTTTGTCCAATTCCTGGTGGATTTTTGCAATGAAAACTAAAAGAGAGCAAATGCGTTTTTCCCGTATTTCACTCTAAAATGTTTTTGTTGGGTCTTGAGATTATTCCTCTCTAGGTGGGACTCCAAACGTGAAAATTATTTTAAAAAATATTTGCGCAGCACCAAAACATTGCTCTAGTGCCAATTCTTCCTTGTATTGATGGATTCCTTCAAGCCTCGGTAATCTTCAGGTGTTGTCACGAGTTTGAATGATCAGGGGTTTTTCAATACATTTCTATGGTGAGTGTCAGTCATCGCAATTTCAGGTTCAACCCAGAATTTAAATATTGTTGTCACTCCCAATCACTCCCAATCCACTTCTGAATGCTTTTCTGTAGGAGCATGTTTTAATATCTGTAATAGTTTAGCAGAATCTTGTGTATGTAAATTATATATTTATTATGTTATTTATTAGATAATATATTTAAACATAAAATTATATATTTATTGTAAAACATTTTTACACACACAAACAGGCTTATTGGATAATTCATTTATAATTAATGTATCTTAGGTCCCGTTTACACTAGTGCGTTTTCGTTTTAAAACGGCGTTTTAGAATGAAAATCATCAACGTTTACACTGGCATTTCCGCTGCGTTTCAGAAACTATCTCCGTCTACACTACACAACCTAAAACGCATGTCACATGACCATTCATGCAGTTATAACCATAGATATGTATAGGTAGATTCCCTATTATTTAGATGGTGCATGCGTCTGCGCGCTTGGAGCGGTTGAATGGGGAATCTACCAACACATATCTATGGGTACAATAACAAGCACGGTTGTCAAGGATACGCAGAGCGAATGTGGGCAGCCACGCCATCGTTTTCAAAAGTCTTCGTTTTGGTCCATTTACACTGAAGCGCAACCCCAGAGTTTTCTAACTTTAACGGGGTCTGCAGCGTTTTCAAAAGTCTTCGTTTTCGACCTCGAAAACGCCGGAGTAGTGTAAACGATAGGCCTAACCATAGCAAAAGTTATGCATTTTAAAACGAAAACGCACTAGTGTAAACGGGGCCTTAGAACATTTCCAGCTGTGGAGCATTTGTTGTTGTTTAAATGAAGCCAGGATTCCAAGCGGAAGCTTTAAATAGAGCAGGTGTACCTCAGAGGCTCTTAATAGCAGGAGTTGAGACAGGGCATACATTTGTAGTTTAGTATATTAGTTTCTAGTTGAGATGGCTGAAGGTGACCCTTTTGGTGAAAACCCCCCTCAAATTGTCATTCAGTTCAGTGAGGTTGATGAGTTATTTTTGATGGAATTTTGGCCACAATATGTGATTAACGCAACAGTCATAGATGGGGATATCCTAAGGGCTCTTCCACAAATACGCATACCACGTCGCTTCACTGCTGTCAACGCAGATTTTTTTGTAGACTTGCTTCAAAGATCCCTCAATCAACTTGCTCGATATCCCCTGACTCCTGGTCCTTACCACAATCCGTTGCTCTACATGATGGCCTGGAATGCAGATTACTGGTCCATCGCTTTTTATGCATCAGGTGAGGCCTTGGAAATCGCATTTTATCCTGTTTATATTAATACCCCATCTACGAGTGAGTCCAGCACAGATAATGAACAGCCTGGACCTTCTCATCTGGTCAACAACAGTGAGGCCAGAGCTGGAGGATCTATGAGTGAGTCCAGCACAGGGGATGAACAGCCTGGGCCTTCTGTCCTGGCCAACAATAATGAGGACAGAGCTGGAGGATCTAGAACATCTGCTGACCAAAGCTCAGGCAGTCAGGTTAAGATGAGAAAGGGCGTTAAAAGAAAAAGAGAGCATGGCAGGTCAGAGAGCCGACAACGGAAAAAGAGGAGATTAGACCACAACCCTAATTCTTTTCCCATGCTTATCGATAACTCACCAGAAACTCGTTGGGAGACACATATGAATAGATCCAGCACAGATGATGAACAGCCTGGACCTTCAAACCTGGTCAACAGTAGTAAGGCCAGACCTGGAGGATCCAGATCACCTTCTTACAGGTCAGAGAGGAGAGAATGGAAAAGGTGGAGACCCGACCACTGGTCTGATTCTGATTCTAATTCTGATTCTTCAAGTGATTCCCTCAGCTCCGGCCTTTCTTCTCCAGCATCACTTGAAGAAACATCTAGTGATGATGAACAGCCTGAACCTTCTCACAGGGAGAACAGTGATGCCAGAGCATCTGCTGACCAGATTAGCCAGGATGAGTCGAGACAGGGGATAAAGATTTCTGATCTCCCAGACACTCAAAGCAAAAGGAGGAGATCAGCCCACCAGTCTGATTCTTTAATAAATTCCCTGATCTCAGAGTTTTCTCAAATGTATGTTAGTACTCCACCAGCAGCATGTGGGAAGACAGAGTCATCCCACAAAGATGATGAACTGTCTCAGCTGGTCAACAACACTGAGGTCAGAGCTGAAGGATCGAGAGCTCCTTCTGACCAAAGCTCAGACACTCAGGAAGAGATGAGACCAGGAGTAAAAAGAAAAAGAAAGACTTCTAGCAGGTCAGAAAGTAGAGAAAACACAAATGATGACCATACTGAACCTTCTGTCAGAGACAACAATGAAGCCAGAGCTGGAGGTTCCAGAGTACCTGACCAAAGCTCAGAAAGTCAGATTGAAACGAGACAGGGTTTAAAAAGAAAGAGTTCTGACAGGTCAGAAAGTGGAGAAAGGAAAAAAAAGAAATTAGACCACTGCTCTGGTTCTTATTTAAATAATGGCCAGCCTGAACCTTCTGTCAGAGATAGTAATGAAGCCAGAGCTGAAGGATCCAGAGTGCCTGACCAAAGCTCAGTTAGTCAGATTGAGACAAGACAGGGTTTAAAAAGAAAAAGAAAGACTTCTGACAGGTCAGAAAGTAGAGAAAGGAAAAAAAAACCAGACTAAATCACAGCTCTGGTTCTGATTCAAATGGTGACCAGCCTGAACCTTCTGTCAAAGACAACAATGAAGCCAGAGCTGAAGGATCCAGAATTAATCAAAATTAATTTAGGGCTATACGATGGACTTTACTGTGTAGTGCAGCATGTCACAAAGTTTGGCAAATTTTGAATGAATTAATCAGAAGTATAGCTGTACACTTAATCAAATCACGATATGGACTCGAGTCTGTGAATACTAAACCACAAAAAGACTGCTATTGAAATATAAATCCTGCATGTTCTGCGTGTCTCTATATGAATAAATGAGACATGCGGTTTTGTAAACTAAAGCACATACTAAAGCATGTGACACCCAAACTATTGTTGTACTGAATGAAAACAAAACATTGAATTGAAGGATTCCATATGGCCCTAAATA
>JAPMOO011884659.1:0-10634 GCA_029874815.1 Luciobarbus comizo
TTATACCACATATTACAAAACTTCATTCCGTCTGACTCTTATCTGCAATTTGTCTGGATTAAGAAACTTGGATGTTGATTTAATCCAGAAAGGGGAGAACAAGTTATTCTTCAGCAGGGTAATGCTTTTGGAGCAAATGCGTTTCTCTCGACTGGTATAATGTGCCGCAATGCCAAAATTTCCTCACACAGGGTGCTTTTTTATGTCTAAGGGAATGTGACGTCAGATACCACTTGGATTTATGTGTAAAAGTGCCTTTGGGTTGTTGTTATGCACTGATCTGAGACCACTACCAATCTAAACTCTTAACTTTTACCATGTTAAGGGAGGTTCAAAGTATGTTTTAGATCAGTGTTGAAGTCATACATGACCTCATCAATTACACATCATTAACTGCATCATTTTGCAGCCCAGTGAGAACTCGTACGTCGTCCGCTTAGCGAAAACATGAACATTTTGTCATTTTCTCACCCTAATGTCGTTCCAAACCTGTATAACATTCTGTCTTCTGTGGAACACAAAAGAAATATTTTTTCAAATGTTTCAGTGTGTGTTTTCTGTTTTTGTTCATGCAAAGAAATTCAATGGGGTCCAAAACAAAACCAGACTCTGGAAAAACTCATTCTGCAAAAGAAAGCAAGTCATACAGGTTTATAATGAAATGAGGTTGAGTAAATGATAGAATTTTCATTCTGGGGTTAACTTTCTCCCAAAGGAGTTTGGATAATCCTACCAATTCGCTCTGACCGAGCTCATTATCCCCGTCAATCTGCTCCGGCCCGCCCAGGGTCTTGTGTGAGTGTGCACATGTGTATACAAGTTGAAATATGTACCTATCTGTACAACATGGGGATCGTAGTGGGGTGAGGGGTGGCCTGGAAAGAGAAATATGGCTGAATTCCAGCAGATCTAGACAGATTACAGCAGGACTTGCCCTCTGAACCACAAAGAACCACAATGTGAACACAGAAGACAAATGTATATTAGGTGCGTTTATACGTGAGTGTGTGTTTTTTAATTAAATGCTTGATTGGTTTCTGAAACAGTGGATGTGATGGTTTGCATACTTTAAATCTCACAGAGCTTTGCGGAGATTTTACGGGACTGCTGTGAAAAACTTGAGCGGGGCAGAACACAGTGAAATCCAGTGAGCCACATGAACTGTCATTTGAAACAAAAAGACTTTTGTGTTTCCTTTTCCAGTTAGAGATTTTTTTCTTTGGGATTGTTAAATTCTCTGACCACCAATCTGTGGGAGTGTTTTTCATTTTCAGAAAGATGTTATGCACTGTTTACCAATGTTGCGTCTCCATCTTGGTAAGAATATCTCTCACACTCTCCCTCTTTATTGTATAATTCTACAATGTCTGACCTGTGTCCTTAAAGCATAAGTTCAAGGTGTCATTTTCAACAATTAAAGTGCCTTTTTATGAATTATGTGTCATAGTTTGATCATTTAATTGCTAGTTTGTGCATTTTTGCCCATGCCAATAACATCCATCATGAATTATACCGCATTTGTTTTTTATTTGCACACACGATACCACAGCTAACCCACCCACATGGACACACATGGTGTTCTTACACAAAAGATGTTTTCTCACACAAAAAATGTTTGTTTTTCTATCATGGTGGGGACTTCCCATTGACTCCTATTGTTTTATACTCTTTTAAGTAGTCTTTTTTTTGTTTTATTCTTTCTTTTTTGGGGGGGCATTTTTTTAAAATAAAATAAAATCTGAATATACACACAGGAACATATCAGATTTTGATTTGAAATAATATATTTTTTTAATTACTTTTAATAAAAAAGCAAGGATGCATTTAATTGATCAAAAGTGACAGCAAAGACATATAAAGTTACAAAAAATCTTTTTTCAAATAAATGTTTTCAATATTGATGTTAATGATACTTGTTTCTTGAACTTGATGAAGAATCATGTGATACTGAAGGCTGGAGTAATGGCTGCTGAAAATTCAGCTTTGCCATCATATGAATACAATACATTTTAAAATATATTAAAGTGGAATACATATTTACATTGTTATTTTTTATTTTTATGTATTTTTATTTTTTGTTTATATTTTACTTATGAATAGGACATGATCTGAAAAGTTGGTTTTCAAAATAAAACCTTATCAGCACGTCTCAAGAATATTACTTACATAATGCTCACCAACTATGCTCACATAACTAGTCTGCTAAAAATCAGGAAAGTGGATGCAAACTATTAGTTTCATAAACCGCTTTACCAGTTGACCATTGCAACCAGCTGCCAAATGTTTCTGTCATTTTACATGGGCAGCCACAATTTTTTCTTTACACTACAGCCAAGATAAACAAAGCTCTTAGAATACATTGCCAGATATATAATGACTACTGCTCCTCTGCTTATGAAGCATATTCACCATTGGGACCGTCCCTAAAGGGATATTTTGTCAGATGAAAACCCACATAAGCATATACACTCAGATCCAAGTGTAAGATCACTCTCTCTGTTCTCATAAGTCTTCCAGACAACCAGCTATGAGTCACCATCATTGTCACTTCTGCTTGGGGTCCCACTGTCTCACCATCACAAAAACAAAGCACACTCACAGGCCACACACACTTACACACCATTTGACTAACTCAGCGTTGACCACACACCAGTCTATTCACTTTTAGATGTGGCCACACACACACGGTCAGAACCACACACACTGAGCACCCAGACTGCCCTTGTTCCCGCCTGCACAAATATACCCTCACTCACAACAACGCAAACACTTCATCACACATTCCCCTCGCCAGCGCTCCCTAGCAATCCGTCACTCATATGTGTCATCGTTAAAGCTTTTCTGCCATTCATTAAGACCACCAAGCATTCCTATTCACAAACCCAACCTTGTCCTCCCCAATTCCCAGAATCCACCAGAACACTCCGGAATGTCACAGGAATCGCATCCAAACACTGTCCGAATCGCTCCACATCTCAGCACGCGTGCACACACAGGATTTGCTTATCTCATCCATTTGTACAGGGCCTGGAAAGAGTAAACACAAATAAACAAATGGGACAGTTGGCAAGGTGGATCATCTCCCTTCTGTTAGACAATGAAGCTTCGCAATCATCCCTCAGGCCCATATCCGTCTCCTCTCCTGTCTGAGACACAGAAGTTAGGCTAGTTTGTCACTTAGACATAACCAAACTAGATTTTTACATTTTCTAAAAACAATAGCATGCTTTTTTTTTTTCAAAACATTTTGGTAGTGTGTAATTTGCATAGGCATTTACCTCAACTAAACAGCGGTTTACATAGGTGTTTGCTCAAGCAAAACTCCTTTGCACAACGCAATGGTGTTGTTATATGGTTGCCAAGATGCTCTAAGTGGTTGCCATGTGGTTGTTAAATAGTTCTAGGTGGTTACTCGATAGGTGATTACTGGCCCAAGCCAAAAGAACTGTGTGTGTGTGTGTGTGTGTGTGAAGATAGCTCCTATGGAAGTGTGTTATTTTAGTATTATATATACTATTATAGTATTTATTAATATTTTAAATAGATTTTTGTTTTTATATTTTCATTTGAATTTGTGTTTTAGTAATATTGTCATGTGCTGTAATTTTGATTAGCTTTTTAATTTTATTTGTATTGTTTGTTTTTTTTTCCCAGTTTTGTAATTATAGTACTTGTACGAAAATTAATAATATTGCTTTTGTCGGCGCGACAGCCTTGTGGGCAGCACACCGACGACATACAGCACCACTGTGCTATGGATGTTCAGAGTTTGAATCCCAGCTCAAGGACCTTTTCCAATCTTCTACTCAGATGCAGAAACAGGCTTCCATGTGTTACCCATCTCAACGGATTAATGACGCAGGATAAGTAATGTGCTCAAGTTTAATACTTGAGGTTAGAAGTTTAGAACAAACTGTTAAGTACATAATAGTGATGCTTGTTTTAACAAACGCTACAAGCAAAATGAACCTGAACTGACGAATTATTAGGGTGATTCTCTAAATCATCTGTGAACAATTAAAAAAAAAAAAAAAACTAAAAAGACACTTGAGATGGATCATTGCACACTGTTGCTACGTTAAGAAGCATTTGTGCTTTTTCAAAAGACAGTATTGCTGATAATACTGTTACAAAGTAATAGTTATTAAAACATTGGCCTTCAAAAGGTGTGAGAAAGTCAGAGTTCAGAAGCAATATCAAATAAGACTCGCCCCACAATCCTGTGGTGTTTTAAAAGACCCTCAGCAATTTCCTTGAAATACCACATTTAACAAACCAGCGTGAGTCTGTTTTTACACCAGAGTAAGTTGGGATGCAAGGGAATAAAAATGCTCATATTTCTGGAATTTTAATGTCCTGGAGTCTTTGATTATGTAAGATGATTCTTTATATATCTGAAGCATAAACACATACTTATTGATCTCTAGATGCATCATTCAGATTTATTCAAATGGACAAAAGTTAATTTGACAACATGATATAATCACAGTCATGTACAAATACTGCAATAGAAAACACTTGTGCAAATAAATACATATTAAAGTTAATATCTCTTATCAATAAAACAGACAACAGGTACCACATCTCCAAGAAGTGCTTTGGAATAAATTATGCATATTTCTTTTCCTTCCAAGCAATTTGGTAATAATCGTATCGCCTTTTTGGCGAGAAAAATCACAGGTTTCTTTGGATATACATTGTAAACATGCTCACTGACGCCTGTAAAAGCAGTTTACTCAGGTTTAACATTTGTCTTCGGCCCAAAACAGGCTGTTTGCATAGAAAAAGGCAAGTAGACGCCACCTAAACAGCTGTTTACTTGCTGCTTCCGGAGTTGAAAAGTTAGAAGAAGCCTATGTTCTGTAGATAAGAACATAGGAGGTCTGTGGTGTGTCCTGTTTTACATTACAACATTTAATTTGGTCCCGGTCCTGGCCCGGCTCCTTCTGCACCAATCGAGTGTTGGGTTACAGCGCAAAGAGGCTCAGCACCCACCCAGAGTGCAGGAATGAGTGGAAGTCATTCGTGCCAAGTCTCTCCAATAACCCTCCGTGTCACACAGAAGGGACCTTTGTGAAACGATCCCTCCACTGACCAGTAAACACTGTTTAATTAACCTTTTCTCCTCTCCCTCCTTCCATGTTTTCCAAGGAGAGCGAAAGAGAAAAGCATAATCTCTCCGTCCAACACCCTTACGGCCCCCCACACAAATACTCACACACATACACACACCTTTTCTTTCAGTAATTAGAGCGCAAACATTTTTTTTTTATTTTTTTTTTATAACGGTTCAGAATCGCCCGTTGTTTAAAGACTGGACCGGAAATAGTCTTTCTAAGAGTGGAAGGCGGTCAGTGTTGCGTGGCGGTGCTTGAGGGAAGTGGTCGGGGGACATCCTGGCGACCGGGAGCCCAGACGAGCAGGAGCGAATGGGAACAATAGCCCTCCACGACCTCCCTGCCCCGACTCCAACTCCCGAGAATTACGGCGAGCAGGGAAAGAGAGCGTTTTGAACAGGCATGAAAAGAATCAAATGCCTTTAATAGGTCATAAACAACCCGAATGCCAATGCAGGGGGGGACAGGAGGGTGGAGGTTTTAAAACGCACAGAGACAAAGTCAAACAAGTATGCCAAGGAATGGGACTACAGTATGAGTTTACCCCTTTCATTACAGGGAGGATCTCGTTATGTCATGATCGGATCCTCGCGGACAAACAAGGGAGTTGCCTGGAGATGCTTCACTGAGGTTGTCCGAGGACGACAGCGCGGTTACATGAGATAGACAGCAAGGGTGACGGATGGAGGAATGGATTCGCATCTCCAAAGACAGCATGGAGGGGGCCCATGTGCTCAATATGAGCATAAAGATGTTGGGGGAATGTAAAGAGTCCTGAAGGTAATGACATGAGAGAATGCCGCAACACACCCAGCAAGCAAACTGGGCCAAGAATCAGTCAGATGGTGCACAATGTCCAGAATGAACAGTCTGTGAGATAGCGCCTCCTGGTGGTGCCGAACGGGAACTGCAATTTGGGAAGCAGAGTGGAAATTGGTTGTTTGGCAGCCACTACAAACTTTCTGGAAAACATATGCCACTGGTAAGACCAAATAGCTTGTTGTAACAGCAGAACGACAGAGGGCGAACCAGGGCACTTCAACATAACTGTCGAAGGCTTAGTTCAAACTAAAATTAAAATTGTCATTTTTTTATTCACTCTCATTTTGATCCAAAACTGTATGACCTTTTATTCTTCTGCAGAACACAAAAGAACAGATTTTGAAGAATGCTGGTAGCCAAAACAGTTTTAGTTGTTATTGGTTTTCATTGAATCGAGGAAAAACCCGCTAAGACTCGCTCTCAAAATCTCATTTTATATTTCTCAGAAGAAAAGAGAGTCATACAGGTTTGGAATGTCAAAAGGGTGAGTAAATTACAGTATTTTTGGATGTACCATTCCTTTTACGGCACCTTTTACCATAAAAATCGACACTGGCTTCTGTCCTTTTGAAGTAAAATGCACAAATAAACTTTTCAAGAGTGGCATTTTATCTTCAAAGCCTCCTTCTCAAAGAGTGAGAACCAGAGGAACAGCACTACTGAGGGCGTTTTGCTAATATGTATAAATGAGATAAATAAGTGCATCTGGTGACTTCAACATGATACACTAAATCTGCACTTCTACAAAAGAAGGCACATCTTCCCACGGGGATCGCTCGACACACGCAGGTTCTGACAAGACACCCTTAACGTACGTTTCCCAGATCATCTCAGGAATGTTCTCACCCTTCTGAAGTTCCTTTCGAGGTCAAACGTCACTCCAGGGATGGAAACCCTGCTAAAAAATAGCTTGAACGATTGTTGGCTGGCTTAAAACCATCTCAGTCAGTTAGTCTCCCATTCAGATAAATGCCCAAAACCAGCAAACCAGACCAGCCTGGGAGACTAACAACCATATGAAGCTAGTTCAAGCTAGAAGTTCAAGCTTTTTTTTTGTTTTTTTTTTTNGAGTAAGGCACCATAAATGAAAAGAAAAAAAGAAAAATACAGAAAGAAGTCATTGATCCCCATATTTAAATATATACGTGCAGGCAGGAAAAGCATTTGGTCCACATATAGCAAGTCCCGATGGCAACAATTCAGATCAAGCCTGATGTGAGGTTCACAGGTGTGAGAGGACAGCATTTTTCACATCGTCTCTGTAGCCTCGGGACAGGCTAAACAGCTCCCGTCTGAACAGGTCCAAAAAAAAGCTGCCTTAGTCCACTCTCACACCACTGTATAATAGCAGTACCTCAGCAACACACACAGTCCTACCACCATCATCGTCATCATCATCATCATCACAGGATGATTCAGCCCTCTGTGTGTGTGTGTGCAGGAGTGTCCATTCAGTCTTGAGAGTCTTCAGTTGAAGAGGATTGAATCTGGGTCTCTGTTGGCCATCTGCGCCATGTGTTTAAGAATGTCCTTTTTAGTGATGATTCCCAGCAAACGCCTGCAAAGAGAGGGAGAAAAAGGATTCTTGTTTTTAATTAATACAAATCACTGAGCTAAGTCAAGTCACACATATCAAACAGACAATTATTGAACAGATGGTCCTTGTTAGTATATGCATGAGAGAGACTATGTTTGCATAAAAGTTCAAGGCCACATGTTCAAAGTGTGCGTGAATTTTTCCAGTCTTCCTGCTTTTTATATTATGTCATTTCCTTTTATTGTCCTAGATAGACTTGAAGGGTGGATCACAGGAATCCGAGAAAGACCAACAGCCACGTTGATCCACTCAACATCGGGACCGGATTAAAACACACACTTAAAAAGGCAAAACAACTCTAGCAAGAATCAGCTTCAGCTGTTTTGAACAAATATGGTAGGGAGCGCTCTTATAAGAAAGGACATTTGTGGAAACAAAAAAAAAACCCAGAAACTCAAAATGGACTTTTATAAGCATAAATGCCCTCCATCTCAGAAGTGCTGAGATTGTTTTATTTAATCAGTGCTACACTGGATATTTGCAGTGTATTTCTCAGGTCAATTTATTTGTATAGCGCTATTCACAATGCAGACTGTTTCAAAGTGGCTAGTGAGCATGCTAATGGCAAGAGTGCGGAGGAAAAAATCTCCAAGATGTTCACGTAGTTGTGGATGCAGTAGAAATCTTGGGAGGAACAAAGACTTAGAAGGCGCATATTTAAACAAAGTTTAACAAACATAGTCTAACTGCAAAGTGGAGACAACAGCTCGGTTCTTAAACCTAGTGAGCTAACTTTTGACACTGCAAATCATGAACAGCCCTCAAGACAGCATTCGAACTGAGGTAGAACCTCATACAGCAACACAAATATGGGAGAGTTCACAATTGATTCCAATAGAGAATGACATTAGCACATTGCTAAGCAAACCTATTTTGTTGTACCAATAATTAAAAAAAAAAGTGGTCCCTCAGTGTCATATAAAAATTTGAAGGCCCATGTTATTTCTGATACTTCTGCTGTACTGACAAAGCTGCTTACAAACTTTTTATTTATAGAAACTAGGACTATAGAGATATATAATAATAATAATAACAAAATATGCCATTATCTTAGGGGGGCGGCCCTTTCTGTCTCTACACACACAAACACAAATGTACACGCACACACAAGTGAGCCCACTCCCACTAGTATTTGTAAATATTAAGCAGCAAAACGACTATTTAAATATGACTCTGCCTGTCTGTTAATGTATGGCGCAGATGCGTGGTTTTGTTTGCTAGACAATTGCAGACATTGCGGCAGGAATATATTCCTATTGTTCAGTAGAATGTACGTAATAGCCTACTAAATGATTAAAACCTTATTTTTAAGGAATAATCATAAAATATGTCTTCAGTGTTTTAACTGTATTTTCCCAAAAAAATAAGATGCGTTTAATTTTCATTAATTAAAAAATAAATTAAATGAATGTTTTTATGACGGAAAAAACTGAACTTATTCTTAAATAAAATAAGCTAAAACGGCAAAAAATAAAGATGTAAGCTGACATTGTTTCGTTTTATTTTTTAATAATTCTATATCATTTTGAGGCCCCCTTAGTGTACAGAGACCCTCTAATGGGCCCTGGCAATGATGTATAGCACACAAAAATACTGTAAAAATGACCATTTTTACTTCTTTTATTTTCAGTACTGAGAAGGATCATTTAAGTACATTTACACTCAACGTTTCTCTCAACTCTTGTCCAGCATTTTGAAAGAGAGCTTAGCTCTTTGCAAGCTATTTTAGGGTTGCCTTATCAGATTGTGATGCTTTTTTTGTCCAAATTAGGTTATCTTAGAAGTTTGCGTAGTGCCACGTGTTGCCTTTAATGCTTGGTAGCTCACCAGGTTTTGAACCAGAGCTAACATGTAGCTGTGTTCATACAGCTATAACTGAGACATGATCACTAAAATGCTGTTTATTTCTCCTAAAAAAATGACAGCCTCATTCTGCTTCTCATGGGAGAAAACAAATATCTGCTACACTTGTATCTCATCTACCGCTTCAAACAGGCCACACATCATCCATGTCCACAGACTCACCCGTTCTGAATGACGAGGCATTGCCGCAGGCCGAGCTTGCGGAAGATGTCGACTACGATTTCCATGGGCGTGTGCACAGTGACCGTAAAGGGGCTGAGGTCCAAGATGCTGCGCAGTTTGACTGCAGGAGGAGCACTGGGTGACATGGGTGGATCACATTCAGTGAACAGGATGGGAGACATGCTGACCACACCCTCCTGATGCCGCCGGGCATTTTCTAAGATGATGGAGTGGGGAAAAAACAGGGAACTTAGTTGGATAAACTCAACACTAATACATTAGTTACAAGTGTTCATTAGCAAAAATTCTGTGGCAGCTCATGGACCGTTCAGAAACCATCATATTACATACAAAACTGGCAAGAACTGGCTGAAATCACTGCTTCCAATCTGACTGGCTGGCCGCTCTAAAACGTCTTGGATTCAGTGTACACCAGTTTTTAATCAGTCATCCAGGAAACAAAGTTGCACTTACAAGGCGCCAGGCTGACAAAATCTCTGTGGTATCAACTCTTTGACTGACAATCAAGGGTTTGGTTGGAGACATTTAGTAGCAAGAAAATAAGATACCCTCAGGCACAACTTGATCTCCTCTAAATATCAGGGAAAAAAAAAAAAAAAAACTACTTTGAGACTGTGGTCAGTTGCATCAGTCAGTTGGCTGGTTTGTAAGATTCTAACAGTCAAACTGATGATGCAAGCAATTTTTACAGAACAAAGAGCAATATAAGGCCTAGAAATAAAGAGTAGGTTTATTTATTTATTTTTTTTAAATCATACCTAACCCAAACTTTTGAAAGATACTGTATCACAGTTTCCACAAAAAAATATTAAGCAGCACAATGGTTTTCAACATTGCTAATAAAATACGTGTTTATTGGGCAGCCAATTAGCATATTCAAATGCATTTCTGAAGGATCATGTGAAACTAAAGACTAGACTGAATTAATTTCACAATATTAGTTTTAAAATAAATGCAGCCTTGGTGGTTATAAGAAACTTATTTTAACAACAAATATTTTGAATTATTTTTTAACAAAAAATAAATAAATAAAAATAATACTATATATATAT
>JAPMOO011885015.1:0-11000 GCA_029874815.1 Luciobarbus comizo
CTCCCGAGTCTCCGTGAATCTGCTCCTGGTTGGCGGTGTGTGTGTGCCCGCAGATTGTCTCCGTGTCAACCGCTACTCCTGCAAAGAAAAGGACAAGACGCAAGTTTAATTCCCATCGTACCAGTCGAAGACTAAACTGTTCTTTACTCACCAGCCATCTCCTCCGTCTCTATATTGGTGATCAAATAAACTAACCTGAACCTTCCCTCTGCTTATGTCCTTCTTCTGTAACAATTAGTGTGGGTTTACCTGATTGATCCTATTGTCATAGTCTGCTCTTAATAGTTTAATCATTTTATCTTGCACTGCAAAAACTAACTACTCACTCTCACACAAGTGTTAACATACAAATAATTACTGTTTTGCTTTTTTTGTTTTAGCTATATATACATTTGCAAATATGCATTATTGTATTGACACGAGCAAACCTTTGATTAGGAATAACCCTACTTTTACTCTGTGAATTGCTTTATGGATAATTCTTTATTCCTATAGCTGTATGATCCTACCACTACATTGGAGCAGTGGTTTGCAACAGTTTCACAGCCTCATAAATTCTATTACACAGCATGTCATAAGCGATACGCAGTTGGCTCCTACAGAGGCACAGTTTTTATCTGCAGGCGTGTTAGCCAGTGTTAATGTGCTCAAGCTCACTTTCCTTAAAGCACAATTTCACGCCGGTGGTTCTGAAAACATCAGTGATTGAACCTCAGCAGAGGTCATATGCAACCGAGAACAAGGACAACTGAGATGCAACTGAGATGCAGCTACATTTCAGAAACTGAATCTGACATTATTGTCTTAATTTCAGAATTTAAAAGATAAAACCTTGGATTACCATGAATTTATTCAGGTCAACCGTGTTAGACTGTAACCCATACTAAAGATTTTTTGTCGATCCCTCAGTTTTTTTTTTCTGCCGCTTTGCACTAGGTGGCTCTTCCCACAGTGAAAACTTATTGGTCTAAAATTACAGTCCGCATACGTTCTGACTGTCTGCTGTTACATTGCATTTTGCTTGCCCTGTGATTGTGAACAAACAAATTATTTCTAGCTAGAAAAGAGTGTGTGATTTTTTGTGTGCTGTTTGAGCCCCACTTGTCTGTCTGGATCAGGCTGGATCTGTCTGCAGGAAACTCGCCAAAAGCAAGCATAGGAGCGAACACCCCACATTTGAGATTCAGTTTCTCCATGATCTCTTTAGTGTCCATTCAGATCCTGTTATTTTCTCTTCTAGTTCCCTGTGTCCTGCCTACACACGCACAAGCGCACACCTCAGCCTGCTCGCAGTCTCTCTATCTCTTTCTCTCTTTTGGCCTGCTGAATGTGTAGTTTGAGATTAAGTTTGACGTTTGAAGAAAGAATCCAAGTCTGAACCAGAAAACCCGTTATACTGCCAGTATTTTGAAGGCTTCAGAAAGAGCTCAGACATAAAGACCACATGAAAGTCATTATTGCTCTCAAACAATGAGAGCAATGAACAACATCATTGTTTGTTTGTCTGTCTAGCCATCTATCTCGCTCTCTATCACTCAGAACACCCTAACAACCTAGAATACACTAAACTGTAAAACAAAAAATAATAATTCAGCTTTAAAAAGTGAGTGTTTATGCTACATTGAAATTTTAAGTTTAGTCACATTTCAATTTTTTAACATTTTAGAGCAGCACAGACACTTACCTTTTCACAGTGCAATTGCATTGGCTCAAAAAAAGTTTTGTTTTTTTTCAAAACAGTAAGTTCAGATGTCTGAGTAATTAGTATCTTGACAACAATAGATTTAAATTTTTTATTGATTAAAGCAAATTGCGTGTGTTTTGGCACGTGTGCAAATGAGTAAGTGCAGTTGTCTAAAATTTGCACAATAACAAATTGCACGTGGCTTGTTGATCAAAACTGATAAGTTGCTTTGCACTGAAATTGTCAAACTCTTCACAACTTCTAAACATTATTTAATTGTGTGAGCCATCACTTGTAAAATGATCCATTCAATTATCAAAATCTGTCAGACATGTATATGATCCATAAATATCTGATACAGAATGGTTGTGATGTCTGCTAAGTTGTCAAATGACTTGCCATTAAAGCTGCAAAGGGGCGGAACATTTACGGTAAATTTCCAGAATCTTTGGAAACATTGGGGGAAAAAATTGTACATTTTCAGAAACTTTTAGAAAGTTCCCAGAAATTTACCAGAAATGTTCTACCCCTTTGTAACCCTGCTTGCCATTGTAATGAAACGGGAATCACAATTTTGCAAGTCAATCGCTTGCATATGGAGTTTGCCCAGCACAATTACTACCGTTTTTGAAGGAGGAACGTCACAACTCTAAACAGCAGCAGCTACAGCAATACTGTATAAATACATTTTTATTTGAACAGTACATTTATCTGTAGAAATGTGTTACATGTAAACTGAACATTCACAGTTGCTTGTTGTGGAAGAGCAATAGGAAGAAGAATGTATGGTGGTGTTGGTGTAAGGGGAAGACAATAGAGTGTGTAAAAATGAATATGTAATGGTGAATTTTCAGTTCACGTGTAACATATTTCTACAAAAATAAGTGTACTGTATAAATATAAATGTTCATTTTCTTTTTGTGTGCTACAGTATTAGGCTTTACCGATGTATTTTTACCCATGTTGAAATCTGTATCTACAGTTTTTCTCAGTCGCTTTGGTGCTGTCACGTGTTTTGGACCATAAGGTCAGTGTTTTGAACTTGTTTTTTTCGTGTTTTACCCCTGTCCTTGTTCCTAAGTTTCCTTATATGGTAATTTTCCTGTTCTTGTTTAGTTTCATTGATTAATCCCCAGCACCTGTGTTTTATAATTATCCTGTGTTTATTAGTTACTGCCTGTTCAGTTCTTAGGTGTCTGGTCTACTCGTTATGTTCCCTGTGTTTCTTTGGTTTATGTTCAAGCTTTCATGTTGGATTATCCCCTGTGTTTTCATTTATCAAGGACTATTTAGTTTACTCCTCGTCTCCTGCGTTCTCCCTGCAACACCACCATGAAAGATAACCAGACCAAGACAGTAAGCGGTGCCTTTTCTCCTCGTTTTTGTTTTCCTGGTTTCCCCCCCCACGCGGCATGGAAGGTGCCGCTCCGCAGTAAAGCCCGCCAGACGCCGCTATGTCAATCCCACCGGCCGCGGCTCGCTCAAGCCCGCCGACTGTTCCGATGTCAGACCTGCCGGCTGTGGCTCGCTCAAGCCCGCCGACTACTCCGATGTCAGACCTGCCGGCCGTGGCTCACTCAAGCCCGCCGACCGCTCCGATGTCAAGCCTGTCAGCTACGGCTCACTCAAGTCTGCCGACCATTCATGAGTCACGTCACGTCTCAGCTGTTCGTCCAGAGTCACGTCTCCGCTGTTCGTCCAGAATCACGTCATGTCTCAGCTGTTCGCTCCAGTGTCGGCTGCAGCCCCGGAGCTTGCTCCAGTGTCGGCTCCAGCTGCAGAGCTCGCTTCACTGTCAGCTCTAGCCCCTGACCAGAGTCTAGTGCAGGGCTCCAGCCCCTGACCAGAGTCCAGTTAGAGCTGCAGATCCCAGTCCCAGAGAATCCAGTTCTCTAGTCACGGCCAGGAGTGCCATTCCCAGTTCCAGTGGATCCAGTTCCCAAGTTTCGGCCAGGAGTGCCGTTCCCAGTTCCAGTGGATCCAGTTCCCCAATTTCGGCCAGGAGTGCCGTTCCCAGTTCCAGTGGATCCAGTTATCCAGTTTCGGCCAGGAGTGCCGTTCCCAGTTCCAGAGGATCCAGTTCCTTAATCACAGCCAGGAGTGCCGTTCCCAGTTCCCGTGGATCCAGTTCCCCGTTAAGGCTAGGGAGGGCTCCTGATTCCCCGTTAAGCCCAGGGAGGGCTCCTGACCCCCAGTTAAGCCCCATGAGTTCCCCCAAGTATTTTTTTTGGGGGGGAGGTAGTATGGCTCCAGCCGTAGAGGCCAGGGTGGGGGCTGTGGCTGCGACCTCGGAGGTGGATCCGCCATGGCCCCCTGTGTTCGCTGCTCCGTCATGGGCTCCTTGCTCCGCCATTGCCCCCCGAGCTCCCTGCTGCACCATGGCCTCCCGAGTCCCCTGATCCGCCCTGGAGGCCTCCCTTTTGTCCCTGTCCTGCACCAGCCTCCAGGGCGCCCACCCCCACCTTCCGGGAGGGGGGAGTAATGTCACGTTTATGGTCAGTGTTTTGAACTTGTTTTTCCGTGTTTAACCCCTGTCCTTGTTCCTGAGTTTCCTTATATGGTAATTTTCCTGTTCTTGTTTAATTTCATTGATTAATCCCCGGCACCTGTGTTTTGTAATTATCCTGTGTTTATTAGTTCCTGCCTGTTCAGTTCTCAGTCTACTCGTTACGAAAGGGTACAGTGGCAAAACCGAGGAAGAGGCAGAAGAGGCCAAGGACAGAGGCACATATCAGATGAAATAAGGGCCACTATTGTGGACCATGTTGTCAATCATGGCTTTACAATGGCTGAAGGGTGCAGCTAAATATTGAGAGACTGACCATATCCTCAATTATTAAAACATTTTGAAACAGTCTCTTTCGATCAATATCCCACATACAGTAATGTGTAAATTTGTACTTTTGAAATGGATATATGGCATACGTAAGAAGCACAGCCTTCTGCATTTCAGTACAGTAACTTTCATCCAAACTGTTGCCATAGTTCACTGCTGGTAAGACTGAAAGAGTACAATGTTATATTGACAACATGACCAAGCATTTTGACTATCTTGTTTGTGAACAATGACACAAGGACTTTTAATTCTGATGGCACTGATATGTTCCTTGACATAAATACTTACTTTTGAGAGATGAACTAAAGATTTTGAGTAAGTTACAGGCTTTTGCAGGAAATCCATTGTGTTGTGCTGTTTGTACAAATTGTTTTGAGAAATGCACATACTTCTTTGAAAATATTGAGGACGATTCGATAAATGTACCAAAGCGACTGAGAAAAACTGTAAAATGCTCCATGTGAAACAAAACTGACATTCTTGAATAGTTCAGAAAGCAATCTGTCAACAAAAAATTTGAAAAAAACTGATTGCATATAACAAATCAGAAATTAAACTGAATATAACAAATATGAAATTAACAGTGAAATTTGCATATAATTAAATGAAATGCGCATATAACAAATATTTCCATGGTGAAAAAATATCTAAGCATTTTGACCAGTGTGGCTCAAATGATGACAAAAGCACTTTTTATTTTGGTGGCATTGGCCAAGTCATTGATAAAATAACTAGGTTTTGAAGCATGAATGAAATGTTTTGGGTATTTGCAGACATAGCGTTTTGATGTTCCAGCAAACAGTTATGACAGTTAAACGTACTGTTTAGAGAATGTAAAGATGTTTCGAAAATTGTACCAAAACTATTGAGCAAAACTTTAGGTTGAAACAACTTTCTTTTTTTACAGTAGTGTAGCAGTCATCTGTTAATAAACACCCAGCACACAAAACAATTAAAAGTTTTGCACAGGCAAGCACTTCTCACATTAGAACATGTAAACATCCAGTGCTCTCTGTGACTCATTCTTGAGCGTTTGACTTCCTTTCGTTATTATTTCCTCCACATTTGTTATTCGGTGTTTTATGAGGCTTTACCAGAGGATGACGACCGATAAATATAATTGTGCGAAAGCCATTATCTTTTGTGACCCATATCGCTAAACTAAACAGCAGTCAAACTCATTTCTCCACCACTGGGCTGACCCAGATAAATTCGGGTGTGTGTATTAGCCATTATTTGACTGTGGACTCTCAGGCGATTGTCACAAAAGTGCCACCACTTCCAAAGCTACTGACCCACATTACAAACACTGTGACTGCTCGCAACACGCTGGATTTCAATGAAAGTTTGACTGCAACATCTTCTGAAAATTCCCAAACTCTCCTGCTTATCAAACCCCAGAACTCAAAGGGCCTAGTTTACATCACCCACGCTTACACACTGAACACACATTCCTGACACATTGCCAGCTTGTCTTGACAAATTCAGTCTTTGCTTCATTATTTTTAACCTGAGAATTCCGCATTTCTCAGGCCTTCTTCTCCGAGCCACACTCTCCTTCCTGCATATATCACTTGAGTCAACATTGTTAATTCATTTTAGTTCACTGGTAATTAGAGAACAGGGAAATTTCACTTCTTAAGCATGCACACGCACACATACTCATCTGCGAGACAGGCAGGTATTCTTAACACTAACAGGAGCACAACTATTTTCAGCTCATTCAGTTCCTGCCTGGCTGATCTGGTAACACACACGCAACACAGAAAGTATAAGTGCTGGCACAGTCAGGTCCTGATAGAATACATAATTTTTTTGTTAGACTGATAAACTGGGTGGAATTCCATCACTGTGTGCCTGTGTTTACTGCTGGCATATCTGTGTGTGTGTGTGTGTGTGTGTGTATACACATTTTAATAATATTAATGATAAATAAATATTTTATTTGTATTTTTTTTCATAAATGCATATCATGTTTTGTATTCATTATATTTATTTATTTATTATTGCTAAATGTGTGTATATAATTACTTTATTTAAATCGTTCTAAATTTGTTAGTAACACACTTACAATGGAAGCCAATGGGGCATGCAAACAGCACCATATTGTGCACTACTATGCACAAGTTTTTACAAACTGAGGGGTGAGTCAAAATGATGTTCTGTGATAATTAGCAAGATGCAGCACAAGCTGAATCTTAACTCGTATTGAGCCTGGAACATTCTTTTAATGTTGCTTCTTTGCACTGATATATCCATCAGAGGCCTGTGTGACTGGAGTGTTATAATCCTGCAGCGCTGCACTGCAGCAAGTCCTGTTTATGTTTGGGTTTTGAGTTTACATGCTGTGACGTCACCACCTCGCCTTACAAAGCCTGAGCCGGCTCCCCCGCCGTGACGGCCTATAACATCAAAGAATTCACTGAGGCAACATGGCATCCAGCGTGAAGCGAGAGAATTTCTGGGGGATGTAGATACAGATAGTGTGTGTGTGAAGGGACTAGAGATGAAGTGATTGGGGAAATGTGCATATCAGCAAAGAAACGCCAGTTTATCGTAGATCTGGAGGGAATAGCAAAGGAAAAAACAGCAGAAAAAGCAGGGAGAATGATGCTGATTATGGATATGTCCCAAGGTTCAAAAGCTAAGTCTTCATGCGTACTGGCTCAGTGTTTCTTCACTATGGACACTTTTGGCCTGTGGACACTCTGTAGAAACTCTTTATTAGTTTATTTCATTTTTCAACTAACAGTGTTCAACGGTTCTTCAACAGACTTCTGAAAATCATAAATTTTGCCACCACAGTCATTTCCAGCACATCTCAAGGGATACAGGTATACTGTGTTCAATGTAGCATTCTTTTGGGAAAAAAACATTTTAGGAATAAAATGTCTGACTCCTTCATCTTGCTATGGTTAATTTTATAGTTAACATCTTATGTATCCTAAATACACACATTAAATAATATTTTCACACTTTTTGCAGAATTACAGAGCAATAGATACCGCATTTTCCACCTGACTATGTCGCATTTGTCTATAAGTCATATTATTTTATTATATTCAGAAATAATGTAAAATGTCAGTGAATAAAATGAAGCGCTTACATTTTAGTTCTCAACATTCCACAGTAAATCCCTTAAATTTAATGCCATTCAGAAAAGGACTGAAAATGTAATTCATTATAAACAACATTCATTATTGCAAAGCCAAAAAACAAAACAAAAAAAATATTTAATAGCAAAACTGAGACCACTGGCCTGTGGGAAATGTGCTATACAAATAAACTTGGGTTCATGTACTTCTCTCATTCCTCACAAATCCAAATGTGTATGTTTTGCACATGTTTTGTGTGTTTAAGCAATTATATAAATTGCTTTGGAATATAAGTCGCAGCAGTTTCAGATTATTAAAAAACATGACTTCCATAAAACAAGGTATTCTGTTTAAAAGTAATATTTACCTTTAGGCTTTCTTTACGCTTTTAATCGCACACATGCTCTTAACTGACATTCTGTGTCTCTTAAGTATACTAACTTTAGAAATAACTTGTTTTTTGCTTTGGAGATGACACCACAATTGTTGTGGGACAGCTGTCATTTTAAAAAAAAAATAGACATAATTACGAAATAATTAATGCATGCTTATACAATTGTAAAACAGAAAAAGCAGCAATAAAGGCATTGAAGTCTGTTATTTTTAAAACAATTCCTGGGACATGAAAGTGCCTAAAGCTGAGGAAACATCTTTAATTTAATTTAGTTTGATGTAAACAAAGTAGGCTACTTATATTTCACACTTGAGTGCAAGTTTCACCTGCAGGCCAGATAATTGTGCAGCTTGAGAATGTATGCATGCATGTGTGTGCATGCTAAGTAAGGTGCAATCATGGAGATGCACAAATGTCATAGATAAACAGAGATCGTGAGAAGGGGAGAATATGTCAGCTGCTATGTGTCATTTCTGTGCCACTAGTGGCAGCAAACAGAACTGCAATAAATGAATACATTTCAGCATTTTCAAAACCAGCATTGGTGCTCGTGCAAAACTCGAAGTCACAGTGCTGAAGTGTTCTGGATGGTGGACATGCTCCTATCTGGTTGCATTTGTGAGTTGTTTGTGAGTTACTATGAAATTGCTCAACCAATTGCTAGAGTCGTAGGGTATTGGCCCAGAGTCAAAAAGTGTTTTTTTTTTTCAATCATCATTGCCAGGATAGAATCATAACACCCTAATCTAAACTCTAATGACAGTTTTATTTGTAAAAATAGTGCACAAGGTACTGTATTTATTTGAAGGATTTTTCCGTATTTTTTACAGGTGTTTTCTCCTTGATTTGTCCACTTAATTGCATTTTTTTTTTTTAGAATTAAAAATAATATCTGTAAAATTTATGGAAAATGTCTCAATAATGAGCTGCCAGTACTTTTTCTGTTGTTTTACAGATTTATTTCTTACAGTGTAGCTCCTATAAATTAAATATATATATTAAAAAAAAAATAGATGAAGAAATTTGGGGTTTTGACATTTTATTGATAGTGAACGTAGAGCCATTAAAGAAAATTATGAGGAGAAGAATGAGGAACAGGATCAGGACACAACAAAAAATAAAGCATTGCAACATATTATTGAAGTAAATAAATGTTTCATGCAGGCTTTTGCAGCTTATTGATTATAAATCATGATTCTCTGAATGGTGAGTTGATGGCTGTGGCCTGCAGGTGACTGTTGATGCAAGAATGCAACCAAATAATCAATATTAAAGGGAAAGGGAGGGTCAAATTTTAAGAATTATTCATTGAAAAACCAACACTGATCAATAATGTGAATATTAGAGAAAGATGCATTCTCTTTTAAATCAAAAAATGCCATTCATAAGGTTTGGGAATCAAACATGTGCTTCAAAACAAAGCTAATTCCTCAAAGGNATATTATTTACCTCAGTCAATACTCATTAAAATCACTTTTTTGTTGTTATAAATGACAGTCATTCTTTATGCCCTTTTTATTTCTACATACCATGAGAAGGAAAAAAAATGGATGGGAGGGGGGAATGATCTTTAGAGAGAAGCCACAGGCTTACCATATGTCACAATGGTCTATGAATCATACTTTCTGCAATATAGTACATATTTCAAAGCATTTACTGTGCAGGCTGTATTGGATAAATGCACAAATATGTACAAAATGCTCTGACTTGCTTTCATGGTGTTTTTCTGTATTGTTGTCCAGATGCTGTGTGCTAGTAAAATGTACAAGCCCAGCATTTTTCAGTCCAGTTACATCATGGGCATCCATGTGTCGGACTAAGTAACTGTCTGTCCTGCCCTCAGGCAAAAACTGCTTAGATGAGTCAATATTCACTGTCAATGTATGTCACTGTGATATGAGCCCTGATATTCTGAATCACTGTTTAAAGTCACATGGAGTCAGAGACGTCAGTATTGAAGGTAACTTATGAGCAGCGCTTAAAATCTACTGTACCTGGAGAGCTTCAGTCACTCAGTAGTGCAATAATACAATTTCTTTTGCCTTCGCAACCGCAATGGGAATATGTCACGGATAACGAATTCACTTCATATCCCTCTTGAACAAGCACTCACACACATAGCACTCATTGGGCATTGTGAGTGTGTGTCTAAACTACTTTGACACACTAATATTTCTGGTAACCCAGTAGTTGATGCTTTATCACTAAAGTCAATAGTGCACACAGAGAGATTTGCCATTGAATGCCATCTAAAACCATTTGAATATAACAGTTGTGTTCTGTATAGTGAAAAGCATTTCTATTGATCTGCTCTTAGATAGGAAAAACACTTTTCACAATGTATAAAAACAAAACTCACAGATGACAGAATTGTTTGTGTCCATTGTGATACTGGGTGACCAGAATAAAATATATATCTTATAAAGGGGACTACATTCTTATTAACAGTCAACTAATGAGTTTTTCTTTTTTTTTTTTCAGGTAACATCAGGTAACACATTGACTCAAATGTGAATTTTTGAAGTAGAAAGAATGAAAAAAAAATGTATCATTTAATTTACAGCTTAAAAAACATTTTTTAAATGTGGTAGTTGAACAAACCATCAAAACTTTATGAAATATATTATTTAAATTTTTATTTATACTTTTTATATTTCTCACAAAGTACACCATGTAATAATGTAAGAATTTACTACTAGAAAGTTTATGTATTCAACTCTCAAAAAATATTTTTGCTGTTTGCACAATTTAATTAAAACTACAGTAATGCAGAAATTCTTGAATTTCATTGGAATTAATCTATTTAAATTTGTAAAATGTTTACGTAATTCATTTGCATTGGGACTACATTAATTATGTTTTTTTATTTTTGGTTGCATTCACTGAAATTGGGAACTGGTTTTGTAGTTCCTAGTATGTTCTGCATGGGATTGGGTAACTGTTAATCAACTATTATTTTATGTGTTTTTATTTACATTTAGAGACTTGGTA
>JAPMOO011885694.1:0-10323 GCA_029874815.1 Luciobarbus comizo
TTTAAAAAAAAAAAAAAAAACATTTTCTGTTAGGGAGCCTGTAGACCTGTTGGTACCATTATCAAGTGTTCAGGATATTAAAATGCCCCTATTATGGATTTTTGAAAATGACCTTTCATGCAAAGTGTAACACAGAATGAAAACATCCTGCAAAGTTTTAAATCTGAAAGTGCACAGTGTACAAAGTTATTGTCTCTCAAAAGAAAGAGTCGGCCCTGAATCATTGAAACGAGTCGTTTTTAAAACAAATCCCAAGCAGTTTCATGTTGACGTCAACATGAAACATTAGCATATTGCCCGTCCACTTGTTGGTCTTTTCGTTTTGGTCTGAATGAAAATACAGATTCATTCTTTGCCACTAGGTGCCCTTTTTAGAGTAGTTAAATAGCTGTTTCCCCGGTAACACTGTACACAAAGCAGCACTGCGCTCACAGATGCTGCTTTATCAGGCATTACAGGCATGATTAAATAAAAATGAGACCAATCGGCCCAATCACCGCAGATTAGTGTCACGCAAAGGAGGGGTTTGGAAAAATGAATCGTTGAGAGAATCGTTTGGGAGTCGTTGAGCAAGTAAGGTAAAAAATAAATGCATATTATAAGACAATAAAAGTGTTTTTTGACCTTGCATGCATGTCAGCCTGTTGTTGGGGACGCCCAAAACCAAAATATGAACCTTTCTTTACCCATAATAGGGGCACTTAAGTGCTTTTCAATATTTGACCCAGGGATCAAATTTGACCTAGGTGGATGCGATTTAATAGGACATTTGTTGGGTTAAATACTGTATAAGATACATTTTAGTTTGGATTGTTTAGAGACAGAGAGCCTTGCTGTTTGTGTGTTTGTATGTCTGAGCATGCTGCGGAAGAATGACTTTTAGATTACAACGTCCCAGAGAGCAGCTCTTTATCTCCTTATGTAATGCCAGTACCACCGCAGTGCTGTGTTTTTTTTTCATGCGTGTGTGTGTGCGAGCTCAAGGAGGGGTTGGTTGACTGGACAGGTGGTGTGAGCAAAAACAGGTGGGAGGGACAGGTGCACACACACAGTGCGATGGTCATATAACCTCTACAGTTGTTGATTAAATTTAATATATGCAGTGTATATTTTATCTGAAAGGCACATTGGTGTCGAGTGTCAACAGTGGTTCTGTTGGTTGATAATTTGTTGTCATATCAACAGCTATTTAGTAATTCACTCGCCTTTTGATTAAAACTTGAGTTTGTTTGATGCTTTATCATGCCTTGTGTTGATTGGCTCAAATGGCTCCAGTATTAACAGCTGCTTTCCTATTGGTTTAAATGTTGCTATAGCAACACCTTTGGTATGATTGGCTTGTCTTTTGATTAAAAGTGAAAAGCACAGCAGGTGTTGCCTTCCCAGCATCCCTCAGCTTGATGGAAAGTGAAAGATATGGGTGATTATCAAGACATCACCGGTTTATAGAAAGTTGCCGGTTTCCCTTTATTGCTGTAGCTTCTCTTTGACCTCAGCATAACCTCGTGTAGTAAAGTAATACTTTTAACGAAGTATTGACTGCTTCGCACCTATGAGGATATAAATCTATTCATGCAATTACACCGATGTTTTGTGTGTGTATTGATGGAGGTCTTGTTGTTATTTCAGAGCCCATCGTGAGGAATGGCCGGCCGCCCTCCTCCCACAGCATGCACTCGTTTTTGCACCAGTACACGGGCTCCTTTAAGAAGCCTCCCCTGCGCCGACCGCACAGTGTCATTGGGGGAAGTCTGGGGTCCTTCATGGCCATGCCTCGAAACGGCAGCCGTCTCGGTGAGTGGCCAATCATAACACACTTGCAGACTGTTTTGAAGAGCCTTTATTTAAAGACCTATTCAGAAGTATTCCGCATTAAACATGTTTCTTTAAAAAGACAAACTTCATCATGCACATCTTTGGACTGTTCAATATAATGTGCAGCAATAATCCATTTCATTGGACTTGACAAATCAACAAAAATTGGATATGAGTTGTAGTAATATTTAAAGATTTTAATAATTGTAATATGATTTCATTTCTTATTTTAATTTAACAGTTATTACACAGTTTTAATAATTTTAGACAGTTATTACAGTTTAATAAAACTCATTTTAATAATCTTTTTTTGAATTACATTCATTAGAATTTCATTTAATATTTGTTAATATAATAATTTTAATATCAATACTTTCGTTTAATTTTTTCAGGATTAATAACATTTATTAAAATAATTATCATATTTGTTGTTATTGTTTTTAATATTAATCATTTTAGTACAATATTTAATTAGAATTGAGTTACATTTCATTAATTTTAATATTAATAATTTATTCATGATTAATATTGTTATTGTTGTTTGAGTAGCATTTTATTTTTTTTAAATTAGAATTTAATTGTTTATTTTAATTTTAATATACACTTCAATGTTTCAGTTTTTTAAGGATTAATAAAATGTCGTTGTTATTTTCATAAATATATAGATTACATATAGTTTGATTTAATTTCTTATTTCATATTTTAAAATGTTGTTCGTTTTAATACAGTTGTAATTTCCTAATTAGAATTTAATTAAATTCAGTTAATATTTTTATTTTAGATAAACCTTTTCACCCTTTCAAAACCTTTTTAGGATGACTTTCATTATTATAATTATTTTTAATTCAAGGCCATTTTTTTAAGAAAATAAAGAAATATTGTCATCAAAAGAAATTAATAATATGCTTCCATGTCATTTAGTTTATTTGACTTTTTAAAATAATTGTTCTAATTATGTATTTGTATTGATGTTTTAAATATTTGGCTCAATCCTTTGCGTTGCTTAATGATGGATCATTTTTAGGGAGCGTGGTGTGTGACGCTTGTGAATGACTCGAGTCACATTCACCTACAGCCAATCCCAAATTTGCCAAGACCACGCCCACTTTCACTTCATTGACTATTTCAGGTTGAACGCCAGCAAGCAGTTCTTCTCTCTAAAAGTGTTTAGTTATATGAAATCACGTGTCAAAAATTCAGCTCTGTAAAATCTTGCTATGTGATGAATGTGAGCCGCTCAACCTCATCTCCCTGTCGTGTGCATGCGTGCAACTGTGTGAGTGGGCCTTCACACACACACTGACAGGAAGTGAGTCAGGAGAAAGTTAGTGGTAGGCGATCAAACAAGAAGTGTGTGTCACAGTTGAACGTTTCTGTCCGGCTTCTCTCAGAGTGAGTGTGTGTTTGTGTGGTGCTTCCCATACATGAGATTAGTATTTACCAGCTTCTCAGACACAAGTCCAGGCGTGTCCGGCCCCCATTCCCTCATTCTTATCTGTTCACAGTGATGTCAGCGAGCGGCTGTTTGTTTATTTGGCACCTATTGTGGAATTTGTAAGCTGTGATGTAAATGTGTTCGGAGATCATCTTGAGTTTCCTTGAATAGGACGCATTCCAAGTCAAAGACAGTCTGGAGTTTATTAGAGTTTGACCCACTTTCGTTCTTGCAAGATTTTTCCGTGCCACACTTTTTTGGGGGGAAACTAGAACACTGCGCATTCTAGACTTTCACAGCGCTAGTATGGAAAAGACGGCCAGAGGAGAGCAGAAGACAGAGCGATGGGGTGAGGCAGACAGATGACACGTCAAAATTACAAGTGAGGTTATCTCAGGCTTGACGGAATGAGAGAGCACAGCGCTTCTGATGTTGAGATGAGGAGGTGGAAGGAGATGAAAGGGAGAGTGAACGGAGGGAAGTGGCGTGATTTGACAGAGTGACTCGTTACCTCACAGTATGTCGGATTTTAAAAAAAAAATATGGCATATTACCTGCGACTGCACTGCTTTCACACTTCTACACACACCATCTCGCTGTTTCAAAGACTTCATTGGTGTAACGGGATGCAGAAATGAGGCCATGAAACTGGATCTCTCCTCGTGTCTCTCTAATAAGAAATGTCCAAGTCATGTTTCACCCAAACGTCAAAATATAAAAGAAATACTAAGAAATTATATTCTGCATAAACCATGACACCTAAGATTTTTTGCACTGACAATATTTCTATTAAATTAATATAATTAAGCTCATTTATCCCAAATTATTTTATTTAATCTTTTCTATTCTATTCTACTCTACTCTACTCTCATTATCAAAAAGCCAAACAGAGGACTGCTATCTTGGCTTAAACAATTCCTAAAATGCTCAAAAATGAAATTAATTAAATCCAGTTTTAACTTATTTTATATTTTCAAGACATTTCCCCCCAGTACGTTACTTATTTTCCCTCAAGTTCTCATTGCCAGTTTTATTTTTTATTTTATTTTTTCCTCTTAATTCTCATTACCAGTTAAAAGGCAAATAGAAGACTAGTACCTCGACTGTAAAAAGTCTAAAATAGTCCAAAATCAATTTAATTAAATCCAATTATTTGTTTTATTGGGCAACAAATGAATGTTCAGAGAATAGCTGCCTTTGTCACAATCAACTGCTTTAATTTTTTTTCCAGACAATTTTGGGCACGCTTTCTAAAAAAATATATATATTTTTATACTTTTTATTAAATTTTTATTACCAATTATTTGTATTTTATTTTATTTTTATTCTAATTTTTTACATTAATACATAAATGCTACCTTAATATACCAATAGTACTAAGAATTTATACTTTTTTTTTGCTCACATTTCAATAATGATAACCATGAGGATAATGTGCTTCATTGTCTTTGCTTCATTCTTTATGCAAAATACATTTATGGTTTTGGCATAAAATATGACTTTGACATTTCTGGACAGTTTCTGAAAATTCACCTCTCTCCCTCTGGTTTGAAGATATCAGAGCGGACAGTCAGCAGACAGCTGTGCTGTAATGGATGGCCCTCAGTATAGGTACTTTTTACTGCCTTGCATAGATAAAAGAGCGAGCGGATGTCACCCTTGGGGGACTCCTCCTTATGAGGTGAGGGAGGACGGGGCCGTACAGCAGCAAACAGCCTGCCATAAAACAACAGAGCCACGACCACACCTTCAGACTCTTTTTCTAGTTCCCAGCATTCTTTTATGCGGGAATATAATCTTTTCTTCCGGAACAGCTTTTATTTTCCGTTGCTTTTAGGCCGCCCCTTTTCCAAGTACTAAAAGACTGCGCGTACATGCACATGTACATGAACACGTGTTGACTGGACGGGACTCTTAATTCCCGGCCACTGGCTTTCAATTTGTGAGTGTGCATGTGGTTTTTAAACCCTGATTACATCATGATTTGGCCCATAGGCCAGCTCCGATAAGCCAGATCATACTTTTATGTAATGGAGAGGACATAGTTCACACACACAAGTGCTGTGTAAACAAAAAGCACATGGGACAGTGCATATCCTTTCACACCTTTCTTGTTTTCGATGTAACCGTGTATCTTTCTCAGGAATCGTGGCGTAGGTGAATGTGAACAGAGCATGTGTGTCAGTGTCATGCTTGACTGGTTTTCATGAATATCAAGAACTGCGGGAAAATTATTAACAGACGTTCAGCTTGATATGCTGTGCGTATGTCGCTTTATGTACACAGGTATGAGTGTTTGTGTTTTTAAAGGGAAGAGAATGAATAAGGTCTTTCACTGAAATGGAAGAGTCACATGCTGCTTTTACAACACACACACACATTAGACTGAATCCTGAATCACTATCTATCCTACATAGTCAGATTAGTGTGTCCCAAGCCATAGTATATTAAAATAGTATTTCAGATGTACTTTTTAACTGATTTTAACCATAAGATAATGTAATAGTAATGTCCGTAAAGTGCATCTTAGGCCTAAAATCAGTCAGCATTTGCATTTTTTGATGGCTGTTTTGTGTCAAAAGGAAACAATTGGTAAATGCTTTCTTATAGTAAGTTACTTGTTTTTAAAAGTTATAATCATTTGTTAACAGACATTTTTCATATTTAAATAAATTGTCCACCTTGAATTAAACTATGTAAAATGACACTATCCATTTAAAATGTTAAATGTTTTTATTTATTTGTCAAATTGTAAAATTAAATCAAATTTAAATAATAATTTAATCATTTTAAATAATAATAATGACAATCCTTCATATAAATGTATTAAGCAAAAATTTTTATTTCATTTTATTTTTTTATTTTTTATTTTATTTTTTTATCTCTCAAATTCTCATTACCAATTGAAAAGCCAAATAGAGGACTTGTTCCTTAGTTTAAAAAATGTCCAAAATAAATTTAATTTAACCCAAATATTCCATTTGATTTTTTCAGAATAAATTAAATTCAGTATAAAAGATAAAATGAAAAAAATATGATCATACATGCATTCTTGTATTGCATATTCGTATAAGTATATGGGAACTATTCTAAGTATTGGGATTCAGCTATGTACGAGTATATGCCCTAATAAAACTTCCCAGAAACCCTTTCCATAGCTCATCCGTTAGAGCAGCAGCGTCTCGCTCCACATATATCACACATTTATATTTTCTAACCTCTTCTTCCTCTCTCGCAGACATTGTTCATGAGAATCTGAAGATGGGTTCGGATGGAGAAAGCGATCGGGCCTCAGGGACGTCCTCGGACGAAGTGCAATCACCCACCGGCGTGTGTCTCCGCACCAGAAGTCATCGGCGCATATCCATGGAGGTAAGCTCACTTATTCACAGGAGGAGGCAGAAAAGTGTGCGTGTGTTACCCTGAAAGCTTCAGACTGGGTGATGTGTCACTACTGAGAGCTTTATTTTTGGCCTTGTGTAGGTGGAGGGATTCCTCTGGTGTGTTTTCTATCTCATCCTTTCCTATTTTCTCCCACGTCCTTTTAGTCGGCTTTTCTCTTCCCCTTCCTCCTTGGTGAGACGATCTTAAGAAATCTGGTTGTTTTGTGGGCAGGTGCAGATGTTATAAGAGGAACTTCTGCAGTTCGAGAACTCTCATGTGTTAAATGTCAAGTTTTGAAGACAGCCACAACAGATTAACATTTTGTAAATCAAAGCAGTTTTTTTTTTTTTGTCAGTACGGTTTGGTTTCTATGTCTAGGCTAATAGAATTTGTAGTCCCGCCCATTGTGAATTCTCATTGATCCAAAATCCCCACATCAAAATATATTCTGATTGGCAGTGATTGATGCGTCATGTGGCTTTTTCGTTTCCTGTGAGTACAGAAAAATCACTGTAAACCGGCATCGCATTTGGTTTGTAATGTGTCAGACTGATTTTCAAATCATATACATCTGTGTCTGTCGAGGTTGTGCTGCTGTTTGATTTTAATAACTGGCTTTCTGTCTAAAAAGAGGGTTTGAATAACACTGTTATAGGATTTTGAAATAGAAAAACTACTTTTTTTTTAATCAGAATTAACCTGAAGGCATCAAGACATTCACGTCACACTCTTGCTACATAAAGCATTTAAAGCTTCTTATTCTGGGGGTTTAATTGCAAACCTCAGTCCAAACTAGTTATTTGGCCATGTGTTCCTCTCTCTCTCTGTGTCCGGTGCTCTTTTGCCTCCTGCTGTGTGAATTGGGTTACTGCAGCTGCATGCACAGTTTAAAAGCCTATAGGTATGTAGATATCATTTAACAATGTATAGCCAAGGTGAATCTCATGAAGAGGTGTCAGGTCACATTCTACTTTTTAAAAATAAAGAGGGGAAAAAAGAGATTTCATAAAGAAATTTGTTGAATATAGTCTACTATTATGATTTTGTGACATTTGCCAATTTTTTTAAGTGAATTTAATTTTAATTTAATTACTGTAACATGTAATATATAAAAATGGTATCTAAAAAAATATCCATATAGAAAACGTATATAAAAAAAAAATAATTTAAATAATTTATATCTTAAATGTATAAATATATAATAATAATAATAATAAAAATAATTTATCCATTTGAAGTGTCATCATAGAATTTGTGATACTACTTTTGCTTAGATATAGTGTTAGTTTCTTGTAATAATGCATAATTTAAGTTTTTAAAATTCCTTATTTACTTATTTCCTTCTCAATACTGTCATGCATTTGAGTGTTTTACTTTTGTTTTTTGAAGTTTTCATTATTCTCAAATTCATTGATTCTCATTAGATTTTCATTACTGTGACAGTTATGAAAATCATCTTGTCTAAAAACTTTAAAATGTGGCACACATTGTTTGATTTTGCATGAAAGTGATGAGAATTGCGTGGGTAAATGTGCTTAATTTAAAGATTAATGTGCTGATTTTAATGTTTGTAAAATGTCTTGATGCAAAATATAATTCGTTTTTCTTTTGATTTTGGGGTGAAGTGATTCGCTCCTCATTCAGGCTGTCCATGTACACAAGTATTGGACTGATGTGCTGCCCATGAGATTATATCATGCTGCGTGCGTCTTTAAAAGTAGCCTGTGGGTGGAGAGAAAAGCCTTGCGAGAGAGAGAGAGAGATTCAAAGCGTGATGGAGGGTTATTTATGGAAGATGCTAATGCTCTGGTTTGAGAACGGCTTTATGAAGTTACGCTATCTTATTTAAAACACACTGCTCTCAGACGAGACGCACATACCAAATGAATAGTCCCCAAGCATCAATTATTAATCTGATTCCTACTTTGATAAGAACTGAGCTAATTTTGTCCCTCGCGACTGACTTGTTTGCATATGTGTGTGTGATTTGATTCTCAGGACCTGAATAAACGCTTGTCTTTGCCTGCTGATATCCGGATTCCTGACGGTTACCTGGAAAAGCTGCAGCTGAGCAGCCCGCCGTTTGACCAACCCCTCAGCCGACGGTCACGCAGAGCCTCGCTGGTGAGTTTGCGTGAATAAACCCTTATAAAGATTTAAAGACGTTAAAAGGTAATTTACCTTCTAATGCCGTCATATTTGTTCCATACTAGTCTTAATTATGTGTTTGTGCTTTCTATAAACCACATAATCATGATGCACCTCCTCACTGAAATAAATCATGTTTCATAATATGCCGTGCATCTCTTTGTTTGAGCGTGATGGGATATCTACCTGGCAACCATGCTGCATCTCTCTCTGTTTCTCTTTTGACATCAATGGCTGTGGGATCATGGTGTTCAAGATGAATAAATCCCACATTGTGTTTGAAACAAAAGGTGTATGTAGATTATTCAGTCTGGCAGGGTTAAAACTATGACACAGTTGTTAAACAGCAAGCCATTGTCACTCTGAATTATATATTATATTATGTATATTATCGTTCAAAAGTTTACAGTCAGTAATAATACTTTTAATTTGCAAAATATGCATTAAATTGATTAAAAGTGACAGGGCAGACATTTATAATGTTAAAAAAGATTTCTATTTCAAATTAAAGCTGTTCATTTTAACTATTGTTCATCAAAGAGTTATAGTTTTCACAAAAATATTAACCAGCACAACTGATTTCAACTGATTTTTTTGATAATTAGAAATATTTCTTGAGCAGCAAATCAGTATATCTGAAGACTGGAGTAATGATGCTGAAAATTCAACTTTGACATCACATCACACAAATAAATTATATTTTAAAGTATTTTAGAATAGAACATTTTAAATTTAAATTGTAGTAATATTTTAGATTATTACTGTTTTTACTTTTTCTAAAACATTTAAATAAATAAATAAAAATTACAGACCACAAACCATTGAACCATAATGTATTTTAAGGATGGGTCCTATTTAAAGAATGGGTCATTTGAAAATATCAGCATTTAATCACCCTCATGTTGTACCAAATCCATTTGACTCTTTTTGCGCATATCTAAGATGTTTTTAGTCATCAATGCAATGAAATCATACAATAACCATGGTCTGTCAAACACCAGTGTTGCTAATATGTTAATCAAAGCTAGTAATGCTTTTGTATACAAGCATTTTTCTGCCAAACGGACATAGTTGAATCTGTTTGATTGCATCCAGGTCGTATTACACCACAAAATTTAAAGATAAAAAAAAAAAAGTTTAAAAATAACATTTACGTCTCAAAGATATAAAAATATGTTTTGCACAAAGAAAAGGGCAATTTGGGCAAATTTCCAAAAATTGTCATGATTTTTTTTTTAATGACAATTATGAAGTCCATACGGCTTTTTCACTATATTATAAGTTTTCAGAAGCTGTGCAATGACTTTGTGGGTCACGACTGGTTACAAAATGTGATCTAATCGAATTAGATTTGAGAAGTACAGAGAATAGCTCGCACAAAACTATCATATCATGCCTTTATAAGACTCATATGAGAATAGAAATAGTGCACAAGCCATACGGGCAACTTTTAAAGTGCTTTTTTGCAGGTTGAAAACTCATGGTACGTACTTTATTGTATGCAAAGAACAATTTTGAAGACCTTTTGAGTAGGGCTGCAA
>JAPMOO011885876.1:0-10887 GCA_029874815.1 Luciobarbus comizo
CAAATTCTCCAAAACTGTTCACTAAGCTTACGATTAAATTTCATATTTGAAATCACCAATGAAATCGGACAACAACTGTGTCATAAATGTAAAGTCTCAAATAGCGTTATAAAAAGCTTATTTCTCAGGCTAGATCAGCCAGTGCGCATGCGCAGTCCTGAGCGGGCGTCTCAGAGCTCTGACTGTTTCTATAGCAACCGGGACTTCTAACTGCAGCTGCAGTGACGCGCTGACTTTACCGATTAGCCATTGGCTCCTTCATTCAGAAGGTGGGGCTTCCTGTGATTGAGTGGCCATATTAATTGTTGCATTTTTCCCGATTCAAAACTATAGAAGTGACACGTGTTGGGTATTCTATAGTCTTTGGTATAACATGAAATAAAGTCTCAGCATTCAAATTCTGTTAGTTTTATTAAGAATTTCAAACGATAAAAACAGTTTTGGGGGCTGTTTAGTGGCTGGCGTGATGGATCATGAGCGCTCCCACTTTTTAAGTTCAAGCGAAGCAGGAGTGCATTCTTAATAGCATGAAGTAAACATTGAATGTTCATCCGATCCATGTTGAATGATAGACTACAACTTACTGAATGTATAGTGTCTCATGTAATCACTCAATGAGTGTTTCAACCGCGGAAAGAAAACAGCTACATGGACTTTCTTAATGCGATTATAATGAGATTTTGACAATATTACGATTAATCTTTACCTCATGTAAATGCAATACTTCGATTTAAATAATGCGATTAAGCTTATAATCGCAGCAAGCATAATCGTATTAACATAGGTGGCATACGCCGATTTTAATCGAAATATACAGGCATGTAAACACCTTAATCGCAGTATTGCCGCTCTGACCAAAGTGCGCATGCGCTTGTGACATACATGAATGACGTGACGCGCACCTATACAGAGATTAGAAACGATGGCGGAGAAGAAAGCATCGCATTTCTGGGGAAAACACAACTTGCTGCCACCAGTGAACAGTGAGATTTTTGTTTTTTAGAGAAGTCTCTTCTGCTCACCAAGCCTTCATTTATTTGATCCAAAATACACCAAAAACAGTAACATTATGAAATATTTACCATTTAAAATAACTGTTTTCTATTTGAAATTTTCTATTTGATATTTTAAAATGAAAGTTATTTCTGTGATTTCAAAGCTGAATTTTTAGCATCATTCTCCAGTCACATTCTTCAGAAATCATTCTAATATGCTGATTTGCTGCTAAAAATAAAACAAAAAACATTTATTATTATGTTGAAAACAGCGGAGTAGAATTTATTTTAGGTTTCTTTGATGAATAGAAAGTTCATAAGAACAGCATCTATCTGAAATAGAAATCTTTTGTAACATTATAAATGTCTTTATCATCACTTCTGATCAATTTAAAGCATGCTTGCTAAATAAAAGTTTAGCCTTGGCCACCCCCTGGTATAAAACTCTAGCTCCGCCACACACACTTCACCTAATCTAACCAAAAACATTTAAAAACGTATGTAGTAATTATGTATGCAGTAAGTTATGACGGAACAAAATAATTAATTTATTAGAATTCAGTTATTATTAACATAGACATACACACTTACCCAGCCATGCAAGTGCAATGCCCACTAATAACCTCCCTGGTCACCTTAGCAACGAACCAAGCAGAGTACGTTTTGACAACGTTTGACTTGCCAAACACAAGATAAACATCATCCACATTGTATGAGCAAATGCTTCCAACTTTTCCGCTTACGAAGTAATTGTTGGCATCCAGACTACAATATGCCTTTACCACTTCTCTTGTGTAGACGCACTCGGTCTCAACCAGATAATGATACACGTCTGGATACGTTATAACGTTCTGAGTGAAAAGTTGTCGCCTCAGTGTCTGATTTAAGGGCTCCGGTAGTTCAATTTTATCGTATATTCTTAGTTTTTGAAAATATCTTAACTGTTCTGTTTTAGCTAGACTTAAAAAGTATGTGCTAGTCATTTTGTTTTGACAGGTCTGTGATTTAAAAATGGCGCTACCGGAAATGCTTCAGGACCAGATATGCACAGTAGCATTCCAACGCCTTTGTTATTGTTTACATCCTTGAAATGGTACTTTAGACCGCGATGGACCTGTAGACATCATGTCTGCTCACACAGCCACACTCTTCAGCGACACTGGTTGATTCCCAAATGTCCCTATAGCCAGTTTTTTGATCCTCCAAACCAACTCCATTTTCTAAGTTAGTTGAAAATTAGTCTAAGTTGTTAGAAATCATGTGCAGTCCAATCCAAAAATATCCAATATTGATTTCTGGATTAGTAGAGAGCAGATGTGTCTCTTCTTTGTTGACAGTAGACAGGTGATCATGGTGCTTTCTGTAGTATTTCTGTGCATTTGTCCAGGTCATTCTTTCTTTCACAAGGAAGTGTTTTCTGTAGACACTGAAGTTCAGTCCAAGAGAAAAAGGAACACAGTGACTGTAGCCTTTATTTCTATACAGATTATCTACAGATTATCAGATAATGGTCTATTTTTTGTATATATAAGAGACAATAAAATAGGAAGGCACTCACCAACCAAACGGTCAGGCTCTTCAAGTATTTGTGTGGCAAATGTCTAAACCAAAAAAATTTCACCCCCCTCACATTTGTCATGAAGGGCAAAGTTAGCTATATAGACCACAACTACTTTTTGTACCAGGCTGTAAACATTTTTTTTTTCTGCTGTAAAGTTGGGCATTTTAACATGGAGGGTCTATGGGGATTGACTCCCTTTTGGAGCAGGCCAGTCTAGCGGCCAGTCGATGAATTGCAGTTTCACTTCCGTCTTGGTTTCAAGTGAGAGACCGGGAGCTTGACGCCTGATTAGCCTACATGATATAGAAATGTCATTCAAAAGACAAAAACAACACTTTATATGGTAAAGAACATGTGTTCCTGGAAACAGAAATCCTCAACTGGATAATTCCTTTCTAGGCTGGTTTTCAGGAACAATATTTGCATATAGGAGATATACAAAAACAGGTGTGTTAAGACCAAGTTTCCAATCTCCATTTTCCTCCTGTGTTCCAAGGTTATCTTCGTACAGACGGAGAGAGAGAAAGAGGAAAAAGTAAGGCTGAAAGCCTGTTAAAGTTAATGTACTATTAATATTCCTTAATTAGCATTTTATGTTTACAGAACCCTCACACATACCCGTGCAGGCAAATCTGCTGATCCATTCCAACAAATACAAGACTAACACACACCAGATTTCATCTTCTTCACTTTTATAAATAAAGGTTCAAAAAGTGGGTTTTTGCAATAATGCCATAGAGAAACTATTTTTGGTTCTCCAAATAACGTTTCAGTGAACAGTTCTTAAAAGAACCATTATTTTTGTAGTGTACATTTTATTAATCTAAAGACATTTTTCCACTCTAAAGAATCTTTTTTCACTGTAAAGAACCTTTTGTCCAATGAAAAGGTCCTATGAATGTTAAAGGTCCCTCATTGAACCATCAATGCCAATAAAGAAACTTTATGTTTAAGAGTGTTTACTGACAGTGGGCAGGTCATCGTGCTACTTTTCGCAGTTTTTTTAGGTCCCAATAAAGTGTTTTCTATACAGACTGATGTTTAGTTCAAAGAAAATATATATACTGCATTTGTGTCTGCTCAGTGATAGTTATCAAACCTCTTAAATAATTTTTTTTTTTTTTTTTTTTTAAATAACAGACCACTGAAAAAACTCCAAGGATCTGGCCAGAAGGTCACACCTTTTAATAATTGTGTAACAAATGTTTGAAGAACTCATACATCATTGCTTGGTAGGATCACCTGTTTTCTTTTCTATCAGCATATAGGGCTTTCGCAGCATATAGTTATAGGAACTCAGTTATAGGACTAAGCCACCCGGGCAGCCTCCTAAGAACTATTTTTTTCCCCTGGGCCACTTCCACTTCACACTGCCAGTATAGGAACACTGAAACCAATTTATGCAGCCAATATCATCTGGCAGCAAACTGCTAAGAACCGAAAATGTAAATGTAATAATAATTACATTGCTTTATTCTAAATAATTCTTTCTTAAAATACTAAGAATTAAGAAAGAAGGATTGTTTAGAATAATTAAAGCAATCATCAATGAATCAGAATCTGAACTACTAAATACCCAGTGATTCACATGCCTAGAAAATATTTAATATTATTTAATTATCTTTTTTATCGTATAGATTTTTCTGCATATTTATGTTGAATCAGGATCTCCTAGACACTATTGGGTGGTTATATGTACGGTGGCTGAGAGAGCTCAACGAGCTGCAGCTTCAGAAAACACATGCAAACAGAAAAAGCACCAGCAAATCACAACCAATTAAAGACAACCAAATAAAGGAACACACTGCAAATGCTCACAACACAACCAATTAATTTTATTTGCAGCACATTTCTTTATTTTTGCAGCACCTATGTTGTAAAATTGAAGAAGTTGTTTTCTTAATTTGCAGGGTTTTTTTTTTTCTTTTTTCTATTTGCAGCATATTGAACTCGACCACCGTATATATGCCTATATATACTGTATGCATTTTTGCTCCGGAGCAACATTTTCATAAGCTGTTCAACACAGTGTGCTCAGGCACAATTCAATTGTATTATTCAGTTTTATTTTTAAAGAAATCATTAAAAAAAAGTGACCAATCAGCACGTCAGTCAAATATTTGATTAACAAATGTTAACAGAAACCCAACACAGAATATACACACCCAATACAAAAACACAATGATACAAAGAAAACAAGCAATCCATACAAATTAAAAGTATAAACTCCAAAACTTCAATAGGTAATCATTCAAGAGCTTGAAAATTCAATATTATATTATGCAAAATTAGTAAGCTATGAACATTTATGAACAATATATGAACAAAAGTGAAAAATCTATTAAAATTCTCATATCACTTCTCACCCAGTGTTCTAGAATAAGTAAAATGTTTATAAAATAATAAAAGGGTACAAAATTGCATGAGAATACAGTCCTGATATTAATAAACAATCAACATGACACACAAGCAAATATGGTAAACGTGTACAGAAAAGCTGACCACAACCTTGCATATTTTTGAGTGGAGAAACATTTGTGGAATGAAGAACATTTATGGCTTCATAAGGCAGACAAAGTTGAGTTTCTCCTCACAGTCTTTGGGTTGACAAATGTTCCTTCTTCTATCCAGAGCTCCACAGTGCAGGTTTCTAGCAGAGCACTGGGGTTTCCCTTCTGCAGGCCAGGCTTTATATTGAAGATTATCACCACTGACCCAGAACCAATGACCAACCATAAAGCGCAGACCAGTCCACACATATGCTGTCTGGGATGATAGAGTCTTATTTATCACCTCTTTCATATTTAGTTGAGAATGTAAGCTCACCAGGTCAATGTAGTTTTGTCTGCAGTAGTTCAGGGATTCATCCCATGTCTTATTCTGATGCACTAGAATAGGCTCAGAGACCTCCATACAGTAAAATGGCAAAAACAAAAAGCACTTGCCATTGTGCAGTTTAGCATTATGTTTTTATACAGCCACACTCTTCAAAAAAAATGTCCGGTTCCTCAATGTCCCTATAGTCAGTTTTTTGATCCTCACCTCCAGACCAACTCCATTTTTCTAGGTTGTTAGAAGTCATGTGCAGTCAATCCAAAAATGTGTATTATTGACTTCTGTATTAGTGGAGAGCAGATGTGCCTCTTCTTTATCAACAGTGGACAGGTCATCATGGTGCTCTCTGCAGTATTTCTGTGCATTTGTCCAGGACATTCTTTCTTTCACAAGGAAGTGCTTCCTGTAGAGACTGAAGTTCAGTCCAAAGAGACTCAAAAAAATGAACAGAGTGACTGTAGCCTTCATTTCTATATAGATGATCCACACTGTGCAGCCTTTGCATGTGCTCAGTGATAAGGTGATAATTTTTTTTATATATAAGACACGACATAAACAGAAAGGCACTGACCAACCAGCCTTTCAGGTTCTTCGAGTATTTGTATAGCAAATGTCTAAATCAAATATGCTGCAAAGAAAACAAGTCAAATTAAGTGAGGCCTTGTCTGCATAGTGATAATGTGATGAAAGATTGTCACATTGGAGCATCACAGCAGAAGGATTTCTAAGAAACACAATATTAAAGTTGAACGTTTCTTCTTAGGAATAGCTTAGATTTCTGTTACAGCTAAAGGAGTCCAGCCAAGAGCAATTGACAAATTAATCTTTTTTTCCTGTTAATACTGATGTTCAATTAATGTTCCTTAATTTTTAATATCTTTTTTTTTTTTAATTATGTGCTCTTGTGATCTGTTCAAACAAATACAAGAGACTGTATGACCAGATGGTTTGACATCCTGATTTAATGACACTCTTTGAAAAGGAGTTAGCACTTGTAAATCTGGGGTATGAAGCTCAGACAGAAGCAAAATCTGATCTCTTAGATTGTGATCTGTCCTGTAACAGATTCACATTCAACTAGCTGACGTTCAGAGAAGAGAAGTGTGGAATAAATAATATGAAACAAAATAATAAAGTAATAAAGAAAAATCTACTTTAGCAGCACTAACCATGAGCCTCAAAGAAGAGGAGTTATTTTCTGTATGAGGAAATGAAGTGAGACCTAATACAGTGGGTGGAGACAATTTAAGCATTTCCTGTAGAGTCAATAAGAGGAAGTAATTATTCAGAGAAGACTGAGCTTTGCTGCGGTGAACATCTGTGGACAAACTTATGCATTGAGCTTTGCATGTAATTTACATTAGCAAAACTAATAATTTGTTGAATAAAAAATACAGTACAAAAGTAGCAACAATTCAGGAAACAGAAAAGGCTTAAAACAAGTCTGTTAATTAGTATAAAATGTATTTATTCATTTACTATTACATGACATTTTTGTACATATTTTAGATTCAGAACAAAGTTTAGACTTTGCTTTTGACTAAGTTACATAATGGTATGAGTTGTTTGTTTTTGAATGTTTATGTATCAATGTTTAGATGTTTTCCAACCACAATATTTACCCTCCCAACACAGCAACAAAACCACATGGTTTACCAAGCAGTATTCTCATGAGACACTTCTCTTATTTTAACAAATGCCCCTCCTTCTTCATAACGGACTGCCATGGTTATGGAAATAACACATCTAAGATCTGAAACAATGTGAGAAATAACTGATGTTGAAAACAAATGTACTTGAAAATTTGTGTATATTAACAACATTAATTGTGTACATTGTATACAATAACAAACATTACAGATAAATTATACATTAAATTTAAGATTTTGTCTGGGGAACAAATTAAATGTGGCTTTTGTATACTTTTTGCAGGTGAAAAGTAATTTTAATAAATAATTATAATTAAAAGGTAAAGCAAAAAGTTAGAAATATACTGAATCAATTGAGAGATCAAAGTTGTTAAAGCAGGGTCAAATCTGATCTATGGATTGCATTTATGCTAATAAACTTACCTTTCATTTAGAGGAACAAAAAGACCTTCAGGTACAAAAGAAATGTGAGCAACTGTTCTGCTGTTGTTGTTTGTTGTTTGCACAGGCTGTAGCTTTGATGCAACATGCACTTGTGGTTTTGGACTTTGAGCCCAACCTATTGCTCAGTTTGCAGCCAAACTGTAAGAATGAAAAAAAAGCAGTCAGAAAGCCCCCAGCATGCACAGCTCACATTTCTGTGGTCAGAAGTTTCCATACCAGCTTAAGTGTAGTGTAAAAACTGTGACTTTCAGAAATATGACAGTTGTCCTCAAGCCCTCAAGGTGGAATGTCAACAAATGGTCTGTTTTACAGTAAAAGCAACAAAACAATGCACCAAAACAATGTAAATAAACTCATTACCTAAACAAGATGAACTGAATAATTGTCTTTATGCTAACTTTATAAACCCACAATTAACGCCAAATCACATCTAACATTTTCCCTTTAATTGCACACATTACAAACTTTTTTCTTCATTCATTTTTAGTAACTTTTTGAAAAGTACTAGGGTCAAATATTTCTTACTAATATTTATCAGTACAATAACCTTTTAAACCAAAACAAAAAGCAAGCACATATTAAATGTGTGACACATGACCACAGACAATCTAACTGAGGATTTACTAGAATGTTAGATGAAAAGGCTACATCATATTAAAAATATAAGACAATCAATAATTTAATCAATCAATCAATAAAAACGTAAATTTTGGGGTTGTATTACATTGTCTTTAGTTCACTATAGATATGCAGTTAATTGTAAATTGCAGCAACTGGCTCATTTCATTTGACTATTCTTTATAGTTTAATATCATAATTAAAATATAATGTGCAAGGATAAATAATTCATAATGAACACAGCAATTATAAAAACTAGGAATTGTCCTGTTTGATCTCATAGTGAATTTAAGGCCCACTTATTCCCTTTCATCTGTATCTTTCTGAATATCTTTGAGATTAGAATCTCCATCATTACAATTCAGCTTCAATATTGGTCTTATTTTCTGTTACTGTATTGATAACATTGTGGTCATCAATGTATTGTACATAACTACTGAAGCATTATTTTGTTGAATCCATAAACTCAGTTGGCATGATTCAGCACCATGGACAAGGACATGTGGAACAATACACCACACCAGCCTTACTTTTTGCGCAAATGTAAATAGAAAAAAAAAATAAAAAGAAATGTAAAAACATGTCTGATTAAGCTCTTCTCAGCCTACAGAGCCTAGTAACCCATCTGCACAGGCCAAGCAACGGCCAAGCAACACCCCCTCACATGGAGCTGCTGTGGTTTTAAACACCAGTTAAGGCACACACTTAATTCACTTGTTTTTACCTAAGGTCATTTAAATGAATTTAAAATTTACAATTAAAAAGTTGGGTAGTTCAAAAAAGTAGTTCAAAGGAAACAAATTAATGTATCTATACAATTCTTCTGAAATAATAAAAAATTATTAATTACTTAAAACAGTCATTTTAAATTTCCATTTTAAGTAACTTTATATATATATACTTTATGTGAGTTTTCATTATTGGTGTTCATAAGAAGAAGAACATTTCCTTTGCTTGTGAGAGTGTCACCTTACACCCAAAATATACAGCCAATGAAATGTGACTTTGTCATATGAGAATATATGAGAATAACCAATCACGTCTAAGATCAGTTTCCATTTGATTTAGTAACTTCGATTGTGCACCTTGCCATCTCTTATTCTTTGCTAGAAAATCAAAGCAACATGAGCGCAGTTTTATTCCTCACCTTTGTTTGTAAGTATGATTGATAGATTGATTTAACTGTCAAATTGATATAATCATCCAGTTATGACAATTTATTAGTACATTTTAACTTTATCATTTTTAAAAATGTATTATCAGACATTCATCCATAGCAACTAAGATCCTAAAATGAATTTTACATAAAAGATTTGTTTAACACATTTACTGCTTTTTCAATTCAGGTTGCATTGGAGCACAAAACATTCTGCAGCCAAAACGTTTGCAAACCTCTAAACTGGGTGATAACGTCACTATTGAGTGCTACTTACCCAAGAAAGATTTTAACAATATAGTCTGGTACAAGCAGGAGATGGGAATGAATCTTCAGATCATTTCAAAAAGTTACATTTACCTGACGAAGGTTGATTTTACAGATGGATATAATGATGGTCGTTTTAATGTAACAATAAACACAGGCATTTATCATTTACACATTTCCTTGACAAAAAAGGAAGACATGGCAACATACTTTTGTGGAGTGATAACTTTAGGAGAACTGGATTTTGGACCTGGAACATTTTTGATGCTTAACGGTATGTTTGACCTTTCATTATATGTGATGTTCAAGTTAAAAATAAGAAATATTGATTATAATGAAGAGACTATAAAAATTATAATAGTATAATGAAAATACTTCTTTTAAATGGCTTATTGTTTTGCTTTAAAGAAGAGCACACCTCAACAACAGTTCTTCAGGAGCCTACTTCAGATAAAGTTCACACTGGCGAAAACATTACTCTCACGTGTAGAGTGCAAACAGTAGATCAGAAATGTAAAGGACACCATGCTTACTGGTTTAGAGAGGCTGCAGAAGAATCTGGTCCTGGCATCATTTACACTGATGGAGATATGAAGAAACATGAAGAGAGCTGTAAAGTTGATTCTACTACACAAACCTGCATTTACAGCCTCACAAAGAGGAACCTCAGCCTTTCTGATGCTGGTACTTACTACTGTGCCGTACTCCTATGCGGCAAGATACTGTTTGGAAATGGAACTTCTCTAGAAATCAGCTCAATACATGGTAAAGTGTTCAATTCTATTAAGTGAAATACAATTTATTTATGAATACGTATAATGCTTTAAGTGCGTTTCTTGATAATGTTATCATGTAAGTATCATTTGTATGCCTTTGCCATTATTATAAAACATTATAAATAACAAAACGTTATAAATTACATATAACATAATAAATGTCTGTTTATGTATGGTTTACTCAAATAGTTTGTATATAACTATATAAAAAATTAATAAAAATGTATTTTTAATACAATATTTCAAACTAAATAGCTGTTTTTTTAAGCGTTAGCAACCCTTGCAACCATTAAGACTTTCAAAGTATTTTCATGTTTTAAACAGATTTTTTTTTTCTTGCAGATAGCAAGTTGACAACAAGTCCGTTGTTTCTCATACTGGTTTCATCAAACATAATTTCTATGCTAATAATGATCTTACTCATGGCTGTGCAATGTAAAGACCAAGGCAACTCATCAGGTATCGTATTTTTCTTTAAATCCAATTCCTAGTTTTATTTGCAAAAATATAAACCTCCTTTGAATCTATTACTTTGTCTCAGTCAACAGATCTTGTAATCAAGAGACATCTGAAGGCACTCAGGTAA
>JAPMOO011889101.1:0-10597 GCA_029874815.1 Luciobarbus comizo
ATTTTTGATCAATTATAAAATTTTATTAAAAATTACAAATAGTAATGTTTCCAAACTTTTGACCTGTACTGTATATATATATATATATAACAATTTTGTAACCAAATATTAATAATGTTCTTGTCTCACTGTAAAAATAATGTCTGCATTATGTGTTTTCCCTGTACACTGGGGAAGAATATTTGACCATTTGCTTAGTAAAAGCAACATGAAATGTGAAAAATAGAAACTTAAAGTGTGGAAACAAATACTTTATACTAGTTATATAGGATCTACATAAATGACTGAACAATGAATTTACTCAGTTAAGAAAGATCACAATTTTCTCATCAATTCTTGAAGCAACGTTTTGAAGACCCTTGAAAAATATTTAGAACCCTTACAGGAAGTAAATAATAAAATTATGGTTTTGAAATGTGACTAAAGTGTATTAAAAGAAGATTATATAAAAATGGAGACGTCATACTAAAAACATACAATTTCTCATTCACAATTATACACATTTTAATCTAAAATCTTAAATGATGTCCATTTTTCAACCGCTCATACACTTACATCAGTAGAAGGGGATTCGTTCTAACCTGATTATGCATGTAACGCAGCATGAAGTCCAGCAGGAAGGACTTTCCCTTGCGGAAGGCACCGGCCACAGACACCACAACCACGTTGAGATCCTTGACATGTTCCTGCATCAGGATTTTTTCCAATGCAGCGGCATCCAACTCAAACTTATGATCATCCTCATTCGCGAGCACAATTTGGATGGGTCGAGCCCCCTCAGGAACTGGGTCCTCCTCCGGCTCAAGCTCTTCCGCTACAGCACACGGTGCCACTCCATTAGTATCAGAGCTGAACTCCTCCAGTGAGCGCAACGCCTCAACGGGGCGGCACAATGGAACATCTTCCACACCGGTCATATCTGAAGCGGAAAAACAGGGTAATTTGAAGGGTCATTATCATTAACTAAAAATATTAGAACCATTTTGTTAACTGAAACAAAGCTACAATAAAAATATAAACATTAGGTGGAAAAACTTAAATTAAATATAAAGTTATAAAAATTAAAACCGGAAAATATAAAAAATAAAATGAATTCAAAATATTAATAAAACTATAGCAGTACATAATACTAAAATAGCATCACTAATTTGTACATTTAAATAACTGAATACATAAAAAAAAAAAAAAATCAGCTTCAGCCTTAAATGTAAAAAAAAATTGTAACAATTTCATCTTTTGTTGTGCAAGGGGTTGTGGGCAATACTGGCCAAAAAAGCATGGATGTGAAAAATCCTTGTTGGTCAGACACAAGTTTTGTGACGTTTGCAGCTTTGCATTTCAGCACTACACTAGCAGCTCATTACTGCGGTCACTTTCTATTCCAGAAGTGTGGGTCTCCGTTTTAACCCCATGCACTTTATCCATGAGCTGCAATAAGCCAAGATCCCTTCGGCCACAGGGCTAAATTTGGTCATTTTTGTCCCCGGGTTAAGACGCATGTAACACAAAACAAACACCCTATTTCCCCTTTGCTCTGGTCTCCTCAGGCTCACGGCCAGTCGAGCAGAGCCACTGGAAGAGTCAAGCAGTGTCGGTGTGAGCAAACACACACCAAGGACACACTGGAGAGGGGACAGTCCATTCAAAATTGCTTCAAGTACAGGCCGATACAGATCTGTGCCACACTCATAATGGCCAGACCAAATAATTGGCGAATACTCCGTTTAAATATAAATTAGGCTATAAATGGACCAAAGTGGTTCTGTTCACAAAAAATGCTTGGGAATCCCTGCATTACATGAACAAACATTAGGAAACATGAAAACATGACTTACGTTTTCCAGGTTTTAAATGTTTTTGTCCAGACGTCCAATATTAATAATTAGTGAAGATCACTGGATATGATGAAGACAGTATTACACAGCTATGCATCAGCAGGGTTTAGTAATCTAATCTGCATAATTATTAATCTCATGTACTGTATATAAGTGGTAGGTTTATTTGGACAAAAATTTTAAAGAAAAAAAAAAAGAACTGGGGAGAATCAATACATTATGAAAATAATAAACTGCTACTGTGTGAATAATGTAATCCATAAAATGTAACGGTAATCTGATTATGAGTATTTTAATATGCAATCTATTCACAAGTGCTCAATTTTTGGAATCTGATTATGCAGATTATGACTTGTATTACACTTAATACTTGATATAATACAGTGGTCTCAGACTCATTTATTGGAGGGCCACAGCTCTGCAGAGTTTATCTCCAAATCACATCATCTTGGAAGTTTCTAGTGATCCTGAAGACCTTGATTAGCTGGATCAGGTGTGTTTGATTAGGGTTGGGGCTAAAATGTGCAGAGCTGTGGCCCTCCAGGAATTTAGTTTGAGACCAATGGTATAATACATTAAAAAGTTGCATGACTGACTACATAATGATATACAACTCACAAGAGTTTGTGTGATGTTGTTAAACTCAAAGAGTGAAATATAGAAAGAGGAGCCAACTAAAAATACTATAATATTAAATTATAGTTTATAGTAAACTATAATTTTAAATTAATTTCTTCCTTATGTCAGGACATAAAATTATATAGGATAGCATGGCTGCATTTGTTAGTTAATGCACTGGCTAACATGAGCAATATATTTATTCATTTATTCACCTTTTAGTTTTAGTTAAAAATACAGTTTTTCGTTACTGTTATTCACAGCACTAATGTTAGCAAATACTAAAAAAAAATATATTTTTTAAATGTAAATAAATGTTTGAATGAAATTTAACAATGAATAATAAATGCTGTAGTAATAGTATTGTTCATAGTAAGTTTATGTGATCTAATTATTTAACTCATTTTGATAACAAACCTTAAAGAGATGGGTCACCCAAAAATGAAAATTCTGTCATTAATTACTCACCCTAATGTCGTTCCAAACATGAACGAGAGACCTGACGTCAGACCTTCCCTCATCTTCAAAACACAAATTAAGATATTTTTGATGAAATCTGAGAGCTTTCTGACTCTCCATAGACAGCAATGCAACTACCACGATCAAAGCCCAGAAATGTATTAGTGACGATGCTCAAATAATCCATGTGACATCAGTGGTTCAACTGTAATTTTATGAAGCTATGAGAATACTTTTTGTGCGCAAAGAAAAAAAAAGAATTTACTCAACGATTTCTCATCGGAGACAGTCCTTCGCCGTTATTGACATGCGTGTGGTGCTGCTGACGTAGAACACGCATGCGCTTCACCTTGTTTATGTACAGAAAAGCGTATGCGTCTATAATGGCAGAGGACTGTCGTTGAAGGAATCAGTGAATAAAGTCATTCATTTTTGCTTTCTTTGCACACAAAAAGTATTCTTGTAGCTTCGCAAAATTACGGTGGAACCCCTGATGTCACATGGACCATTTTAACAATGTCCTTACTACCTTGCTGGGCCTTGATCATGTCAGTTGCATTGCTGTCTATGGAGGGGCAGAGAGCTCTCAGATTTCATCAAAATATCTTAATTTGTGTTCCAATGATGAACGAAGGTCTTACGGGTTTGGAACGACATGAGTAATTAATGACAGAATTTTCATTTTTGGGTGACCCATCCCTGGTGCTACTAACATACATAAATCTGTATTTTTTTTATTTTATTTTATTTTTACGCTTAATTCCAATGTGGAAATGTTGCCATTTTTAAAAACTAATCATAGGCAAAGTATATATCATTATAAGCCATTTAAATGCACAAAATCATAGATGTGGACCACATACTTGTAGGCTTATATATATATAAAATACACATACACAGAAGGCCTCCTTGTGTGATGACCGAAGAGTGTAAAGACCATCGACTCCACCGGGCTGGGACACCGGCAAAGGATACAAGTATCACTTTTAATTTCTCCTCTTTCCTACTACTTGTTTCACTTCTCTTTCAGTCTTATAACCATTTCTTACTATGTGTAAGTAAGTTGTTGTTTTTAGCATGCGTGTTTGGCAGTGTTATTTCTTAGGATTACTGATACTAATACTGCCGTGATTTGTATTTGTTATCTATTTTAATTTTAGTTTAATAATGTCTGAATTTATTATGTCTGTATAGGTCTTTATTAAGTTTTATTTCATTTGAGTTATTTTAATACTTCAACAAACTAAATGGAAATGAAATGATATATATTGAATTTATAAATGTGTATGTATATATTTATGTATGTGTGTGGTTGTACATATACATATATATAGTTGTTTTTTTGGTGTTTGTCTTAGTGTTATGTTAGAATCATTATTATACTCATACCTTTTGTTCTTTAATATTTTGAATTGTTTTTAGCTTTATTTTTTGTTTGTTTTTCGTTTAATGTTAAGTTTTGAAATTTTGTTGCATGCATTTGTCATTTTTATTTAATTTCTTTATTTTTAAAATTCGTATAGGTCGGATTTATAGTTTTAGATCTGTTTTAGTTGTTTTAATACTACAATTGATTGCTTCTGTTGTCCTCATTTAACAGTAACATAATAATAATACAAGACATACAAATCAGACACTAACATCTAACACAATAACCACCAGCTTATATCTTATCAGTTCATAAACTGACAGATATAAAAGATACCTGATATAATCACCCTGTGCTGTGCTCTTCAACAATCACCACATATTGATTTACTGGACAGAACAGCCTAGCCCTAATAAAAGTAAATTTACATGGCAAATTACCCTGGTAAGCTCTGAGACTAAACACACATGCATACAGGACATCCACCACCCTAAAGCTTTAGAGAGCATGCACAAAGCACAACTCATTTGATGTGAATGTAGATACCAAAGTTTCATTGGTTTCCAGTGGCGCGCGCTAGATCTCTGAAGACCTGATCCTTAGGCAAACTTACCAAAACAATTCTACTCACAAACTACCATAATATTGGAGTTTACTGCATAAAGCACATTGAACGACCATGATAAAGCAAGAAAATAAGAAAGCCTGGCTCCAAAGTTTGCAAATTAAGCCATCTAATAATAGCAACCATAAAAATAACTTAAGAACTCACCGAGAACACCAATAAACATGCGCTGGGAGTTTGTATATCACATATAAAACTGTTATGGTGTCAGGTCTCTGAAGCTCGTCTCACGAGGCTTTAACCGTCAACAAGTCTGGCAAACTCTCTCTTTCAGCTCTCACTGCTCGAGGAGATCCTGAACCGATTCACACCTGCTCGAGTTTGACCCGGACCAGGTATAACACGAGCTCAAGTCCCGGTTTCGAACTTTTAACCGGTCGTTAAAACAGACGACCGCACACTAACAAACAGGCACCCGGAAAACAAAATGAGTTTGTGAAGAACGACTTTCCGATCATACACGATATGAAATGAAGCTATCACCTTCAGCAGAGTTGTGGCATTCAGGGCTCTTCTCTGGGAAACGCCGATTCCTCGGTCCGCTGTCTTCCGCCATCTTGGATCTGTTCAAACTTTACTGTGACGTCGCACAGCCCCAGTTTCCCTCATGCTGTCCAGATCAACTTAACGCAGGGGATGTCTTGGGAAACAAAGACGGGTTTGTCAGTGTGGATAACAAAACTACAGCTCTTACAAGAAAATATGATATATAAACAAAAAAGTATGCAAGAAGGAATTTGCACTATTTTTATGTCACTCATCAAAAAAATCCAAGCCATTCAGCAATATGTAGGCTAATATAGTATATAGCCATTACCAGAATCTGATTATAAATGTTATAGGCCTATATCACATTAAACAGCAGCAGCTGTGCCTACTACAATAGAAAAGCTACTGAAAAAACTAATTGTTGACCAAATTTAGAGACTAACCCTGTGTCCCTACTATCCACCCTATCTGCCCTAAATAGTATTGGAAATTACTACTATTGCATAGAATTTAGGATGGATAGTGTGTGCTTTGGGACGCAGGGTATATTCTATATTCAGATGGTCATTTCTTCCACTGAAGAACAGAATGCTCTTTGGATCTCTTTGGAGAAAATTGTCTTACTGTTTTACACAAATTTGTGGAGTTCAAAAAAAGAGAAAAACATTATAGTGATCTCAGATTTATGCCATAATGCAATTTTTCCCTGAGAAATTAAACTACTGGAAACAAAAGAGGTGTGAAGGTTTAAAGGAGCAACTCTCAGAGGCACAGCATATCTAGGACTGGTCTATTTTTAGACTGACACATCTGCATATGTTGGCTGTTTTATAACTCTCCAGGTCAGAATGTCACAGAATTTATTCTTTAGGGGAAAATAAATAAATGACGAATGCATTGATATTCAAGAGGAAATTAACTAACAAAGCTGTCAGCAAATGACACTGTGGTACAGATTAAATTAATAAAATAGAAATTGTATTGCAATAATTAGTGATCATTAATAAAATGTTATTATTGTATTGTAGTTATTATAATTTAGTATAATTAGTATTCCAGATCAATAGCCTAGGCTATTAGATCTTCAGTCTTAAGTCTGTTACACAATGATCCTATCTAAGATTGCTTTATTTTGTATTATTAATGTTGCGATCTAGACAAGTGCTACAAGACAAGAAATAAGTTATGGTGGAATTCATTTTTTGGGGAAAAAACTATGTTGTTTTGCAATATATGTTTTTAATATTTCATGTGCAATGTGCTACATTTTATTTAAAGTTTTAGTAATTTGTTAGTGGAATGCATTTTGACATCAGCGTTTAACATTGCATTTAAAAATGGTTCATAAATGCATGTTGCAAAATCAGAGCAGCAGCACCAATGGCCAAACATTTCCATATTTATTAATGCGCAGTACTGCACCAATCCAGATGGCAGTACAACACCAACAAACTCTAGATTTACTTGCTCAATCACCTGGAATGATTTCTTGACCTGTTCTGACAATTTCCTGCCAGATGTGGCCACTCAGTACAAAAAAATTACGATAATCAATAATGATTCTTTAATATCTCAGCTGTTTTTCTTAAACTGCAATTAGATTACAAGAACAAATGAAGGTTTTTGCATTTCAGATTTAAAAAAAAAAAAAAAGATAAATTCTAACATCCAGTTGGTAAAACATTTCAGTATGTAGTCAGGACATTTCTCATGAAATTCTCCCTAATACCAATCTAAGCTGCAGATTTCAACTTCATTATAAAGCTCTAAGTTCTTCCTGAATGTTAATAATTGATTTACTTGTTTCATTCAAAGGGATTTAGGAGACATCGTTTTTATTTAATGACTTAATGGTATTTTCATATGTCTCCCTATAAAAAAGCAACTTCTAAGTAATAAAATGTTTCAATAAAAATTTGTAATAAATCAATATTTAAAAAAATGAACGCATTGAATAAAAAGCATATATTCTTTCATTCATAGTCTAAAACATTTTCTTTTACACATTTAATATTCTTACATTTTTAGCTTTAAAAAGAAAGTCCAAGTCACTCACCAATAGGCCTATGTAATGCAGTATGGTCATCATCTGATGTTATACAGCATATATTAAACAGCACTTAATTGCTGAAGCGACTACAATAGAAATTCTGCAGGAAAATAAGTCCTAACTAATTGTTGACCAATTTGTGTTTTTAAAGGACTAATACCAATATTTAGAAAGCGGGAGAGCTGATGTCGCAAAAATAAAACAAAAAAAAGATGCCGAAATGCATACAAATCAAGGGAACTGAACTGACTGAACAATTACATAACATTTACTTGATTCACAAACTTTTCTCACAAAAGATGCACTTTTAAAGACTTGACGTAAACACAAGTGGTTTTCAAACGGATGACTTGAATGATTTAAAATAAGACAACAAGGTTTAAAATAAGCTGTAACTAAAGATCAAATACTTCTAATTCAACCCCTCCACAACAAGGATTCCTATGGTCTTCAAAAACCTGGATATGTGGAAACCTGTTTTTAAAAGTGTGATTTCTAGACCTGGAAAAGTCATGTAAATTAATCAAATCTTACAACACCTTAGACACTTTTATAAAGAATGCACATTTTATTTTCCAAGCTCTAAAATATTTCATCAGGTAGAAATTGTGAGTAAAAATATTAGTAAAATTCCTTATCCAGTAAACCATGAACAACTGGACAAGTCATGCAAATTCTCTGGTTAAAAAGAGTGGGAACCCTAGAGAATATTCAGCACTTTAAACTTTTGGAATCTTGACATTTAATTTACAGAAACTAGGAGAGTCGGGCCTTTGAATATTGTTGTGGTCAAAGGTTGAGAACTATTGCCATTATCAGCCAAGCAGGCATGGTTATATGGGCAGATGATCTCTATAGAGATATTGAATGAAAAACATGCTTAATTCCCTTTGTTTCACTCTAGGTTATCTCTCAAAACCTTGCTTACTTTGGAGCTGTGGTAGGCCGGGTTGCAAACCGCATTGCCAAGGGCCGGTTTGTGGTAGATGAGAGAGAATATAAACTGGCTATAAACAATGGACCCAGTGCTCTGCATGGAGGACTAAAAGGAAAACAAGCTTTGATATCGTGTGTGTCAGCAGACATAATTTAAGGACGTTTGTGTGTTGTAGGCCGTGTGGACCACAGAGGCGGTGGATAACGGAGTGAAGCTGATTCACAGCAGTCCAGATGATGATGAGGGTTATCCTGGGAACCTGAACGCTTCTGTCACCTACAGGCTGGAGAAGAACACACTGAGTCTGCTGTACCACGCACAGACTGACCATACTACACCCATCAACCTCACCAACCATTCATAATTCAACCTGGCTGGACAGGTACGGCCACAAGCAGAGTTTATAAACCTCGTCTTACACGGCATGGTTAAAGTCTGTGTGAATTGTCTTTTGTAGACACAACAGGTGTATTCCTACTCTTAATAAAAGCTTTTTCGTATCCCGCTTTCTGCAGGGGACACCAGACATTTACGACCATGAGGTGACCATCTCAGCAGAGTCGTACCTGCCTGTGGATGATACAATGATCCCCACTGGTATTTTTTATCACATTATTTTAGAGAATTAGATCTTTTAAACATCTATAACCAGAAACTATCATGCATGGTTTTGTGTGGTTTCTTTACTATGTACAGGGGAGGTACACATACACAACACGTTTCACATTCTCAGTGCTCTGAAATTACATCAGCATGCAAAGTTTACTTTTACAACTGCGCATCTTTTCTAGCATAATGTTACATGACCAATACAATGTACTGCTTCTAAGACCATGATGTTGTATTTCTATACTTTGCTCATGTTTAGTAGGGGATATCTGTTCCCCCTACCATAAATCCTACACCAACACGATTACTACTCAAAGTTAAAATTAACATTACGGTTTGCTTGTAAATATAAATTTGAATGTCATCTAATAGAAACAAAGAATGTAATTTGTTTAGAAAATATTTTTTTTTGAGGTGACTACCATAATGGCGTTATCCAAAAAATGCAGTCATGTAATGAGACAGCTGTAACATTTTAAAATTGGCACAAATTATATAAACACAATAGAATCACACAATTATTTTGTAACTCATGTGCCCAAAACATAATTGGGAAAAATGTTTAAAAAAAAAAGAAAAGAAAACCCATTATTTTTAACCCAGTTAATTTATTTTTAAATACACTTGATAATGCATCTTTTGGCAAAAATATGACTTTTCATAACAGTCCCACATTATAATAGAAGTTGTTAATTCTAAACACAATAACAGTGTCTTTTATAATTTGACACTATTCACACTCACAAATACCTCATGTCATTCAAGATTCATGCACATGCGGTCTTGTTTCTATAACATTGCATTAAAGCAGTCCAATATGGACTCTGGGATTTAGAAAGTATATTTTCTGCATTTACTCTGTAAAAGAAAATGAAAATGTTTCAAGTGCCTCGACAAAGTTCAACAAAATCATCCACTGACACGTTATAAGGCTGTTTTCAGGTGAACATCCCGCTGTTGTTTAATTGTGAATAGTATAAGAGTGGTGTGAGAAGATCGTTGTGTATTGGATGCTATTGTGTGGAGATGAGCGACACTATGGTGTGTATGATTCGAGATCCTCGAGGACAGCTGATCAGATCCATGCTGGGATTTCTGATCTTCTCCTCTAAGAGCTGATCCAGCTCCCACCGCAGCTCTTTCACCAGCTCAGCCACCTACACAAACACAGTCTGAAATCAAACACTGCCATAGCATGATATAATATTCTAGTAGTGCAAGTCTCTTTTACCTCATGAGACGCAGCAGCAAATTTGATCCAGCCGTCGTCCAGAGAGATGATGAACTCTCCACGCTGCAGCTCCACGCTCACTTGCCCACCACCGAACAGCACCATGGGATACACGCACACCATGCTACAGTCACGGATAAACACTCGACTGGTCTTTACCTTCTCATGGTACACCAGGTATGGGCTGTCATAGTGCCGCACCTAGAGTAAAAGTTATATATATATATATATATATACTCTTTTTCAGTAATAAATACATCATTTTTTAGATGCCAAGCCAGAGCAAATGTAGTTTAGGTGAGATAGTTACAGAGAAGTTGACAGATGAGGGGTGTATGTGGACGGCTCCGTCACTCTTGGTCATGAAGCGCAGCT
>JAPMOO011889915.1:0-10979 GCA_029874815.1 Luciobarbus comizo
CTCTGACTTAGTTCAGCATTCTATATGACTTACCTGTGTGACTTACCTCCTGTGTTCCTCCTTAGTGTTCTGTGTTTCCACGCTCTCTCCGGTCTCCGTGCTCCTGAGGTGTGTGCTCCTTCTCTGTGTCTCCTGTTCTCCGGGTCATCTGTAAGGAAAGGATTTCAAGTTACTCTACACCGATCTCCAGAGATGAAGTCTAAAGACTGTGATACTCACCAGTGCATCACCCCACTATCCGTCACAACTCCTCTGTGCTAAATAAAGATCATTGTTTTTACTTACCATCTGTGTCACGCCACTTCTGTTACAATGTGATAATCAAGCTAAAGCATAACACGTTCTGAGGCATTGTTAGAATTAATTAATCAGATACAGGCCAACTGGCTAGTAATTAAATGTTATTGTATGTGTTTTTAAACAAGATTAATATAAAGTGAGTTTTTTGTTGTTATACTGGTATTTAAAAGGAATTCTGTGTATGAATTTTTGGGTGTTACCACGTGTGCTGAAGAGTAGAGCCTGTGGTTAAGTCAAGGATGGGCCAAAGCTATACTCTCCATACTGCTTTGCTTAAATATATTAATGGCACATGTTGATGCAGTGATAGTCTCTTTTTGTATGTGATTGAGGTTCTTAGCAAACTAACACAGCTATAAAAGAGAAGAATTAATGTTATTAAATTAATTTGTTTTAATCAATACAGCTAGGTTTCAGCAACATAAAATAATAAAGTGAAGTTTAATTGTATTTTAGGAAATATTCTTTTAGTGAACTCATGAAGTTTACAGTACTCATGATTATTGGATTTTTGTTGACAGCTACTTTGACTATGGGACAGGCCACATGTTTCCATACAATTTCAGCAGTATCCTTTTCAAATAATAATAATAACAATAATAATAATAGTCGCTTCCTGAGAATGACCCAGTGACATTCATAACGTTTCCAGTGTTGTCACATTATCTGTCTTTAAAGAATAGAGTGTTTATTCCTCCCTTGATGAAGAGGCAGATATGATATGAACTTGATTGCAAAAATGTGTGGTTGAAGTGAGAAAAAAAGTGTAGTTGTTATTGCAGTGTTCGATGAGTGAAAGAGGATGGATGTTTACATGTTTAGCTGTTAGATTTTTTTTTTTAATTATGGCACATGGACTTTTTATGCTCAGGGGACATAAAACTGTCCTCTTTCATTTGATCAATGAGAATAGAATGAGCACTGAGAGAGCAAAGAAAGGATGGGGTCTTACAACTAAAATGTTGAAAAGAATTTGACTTTTGCTCCAAATATTAATGCTGTCTCAATCATGTTTAATGTGAATGCTGGAGATTCATATTCTTTAATATTTTCAGGATAAAACAACAACATCAATATATATATATATATATATATATATATTTATTTATTTATTTATTTATGTTGATGCAGTTATAAAAGTACAAAAACAATCTCTAAACAGTTTGAGGGGGTCAGGTGGAAATCAAGAAAAAAAGAACCGTAATATAAACAGTGAAAATCATTCATTTTCAGTTGAGTCAACTGCCAATTTCAATATTTTATTTCTGAGTTGGATTTGGACATCAAATATCTCTTTGTATTTTTCTCAGGTTTAAGAAGAATAATGTAACACTTCGGAGTGAAGTTACACAGCAACAGGCCATAACTGGAGGCAAGAATGGCAAAAATCTCTACAGCCACGGTGTACTTTCCTGGTGAACTGACATACGCTGGCACAAATGCAATCCACACAGCACAGAAAATCAGCATGCTGAAAATAATAAATTTAGCCTCACTGAAATTATCTGGGAGCTTTCGAGCAAAGAAGGCCAGCACGAAGCAGACAGCTGCAAGCAGGCCAATGTAGCCCAGCACCAGGGAGAAGGCCAGCTGAGAGCCCACATCACATAAAAGAATAATCCGGGCAGTTTCACGAGTCATGAGCTTACGTGGGACGGGAGGTGCCACACTCAGCCATGTGCAGCAAATCACCACTTGCACAGCCGTGCACAAGAAGATAATGCCACGCTGTTGTAGAGGGCCGAACCATTTCATTACATTACTGCCAGGTAGAGTGGCTCTGAAAGCCATGAGCACAACCATAGTTTTCCCCAGGATGCAAGACAGACAGAGAGAGAATGCAATGCCAAATGCAGTGTGGCGAAGCCTGCAAGACCAGGATGTGGGCTGCCCAATAAAAGCTAGTGCACACAGAAAACAAAGCCACAGTGAACTAAGAATTAGGAAACTGAGCTCGGAGTTGTTAGCTCTGACTAGGGGTGTGTGCCGTTTAAGGGCAAATATCAAAGCAACTGCGAGTGTGAAACAGGATCCCAGCAGAGCCACAGCCAGCAAAGTGATGCCCATAGTATCGCTGTAGGAAAGGAACTCCACCAGCTTGGGGACACAGGTGTCTCATCTAGTATTAGACCAGAACTCAGGCAGGCACTTTTCACACTTTAAGGCATCTGAAATAAAAGCATAAGATAATACATATAATTTTAAGAAAGACCACAAAAGCTGCCCTCCACTATAAAGCTGTATTGTGCACAGTAGCAAAATATATTTTAAACTTATCTAAATCAATCCTTCAAAATGATAATTTTGTTATACACATAAACATCAGCAGGACAGAGGTGATTTAGGACACACCTGTCTGATTGCTAACCTCTCCAGCTGCACAGACAATGCAGTCAAAGCAGCAGAGAGGAAAGTTTGGCCTGGTAGCCTTTCTAGTTCCTGGAGGACAGCTGGTGCTGTAGACAGACACAGGGACCTGCAATTTAGAGAGAAGACCAACTACAGAGATTTACATCATAAATTGATGTGCAAACACAAGAGTTACAAGGAGGAAATGGAAACAAATATCCACACTGAATACTGAAACCTCTCACAGATAAATAATGATATTATACTGGAGCCGTACTTGTTTCTGGTTTCCATTCCAGATTATGTTTTTCTCTTCAATCACTAATTTGGGCTGCATCATTTCATCAAATCTCCCCACAGTGGCATACTGCACCTTCCCATTGCCACTGAGCTGCCAGTTAATGAGATCATACATGGCCACAGGATCTCCATTGCCATCAAACTTAGTCTCCTCACCAAAGTCATTAGTAAAGTGGACATGCTTTAAATAATTCAGGAGCTTCATGTGTATAAGTGATTGGATGAGACACAGAAAGTGAAAAGGAGAAAAATAAAAGTAAAACATTATATGGGAACAGTTGTAACATTTAATTTTATTATCTAATCTAGAGAACATTAATTTTAAGTCACGAAGCTTACAGATATAAAGGTGAAATGTAGGGATAAACGTGAATTTTACCTGCCATGGCTGTATGCTGCTGGTGTTGGGGCACAATCCCCCAGTGAAAGGCCCTTTGCCTCGTTCACAGCGAAGCATTGAATCCAGAGCATGAGCAATGGCGTACACTGCCTTATAAATATTATAGGAGATTCTGAGCTGAGATACATCTGAGTAGATGTTACCTGTTTTGGCCAGTATTTCCGAGCCATTACAGGGGGGTCTGTAAGAGGAGCCCTTATTGCTTGTACCTAGAGAACACTTAAACATCTCCTCCCAGAACTGCAGAATAAATGGGTCCTGTGGGTATTTGGAGGGATCTAGCTGTAGCAGGAAAGGCTCCAGGCCAGGGATATCAGCCCTACGCATAGCCCATAGAGCCCTGCAGGAAGTAATGGAATTCAGGAGTGGAGAGGACAGCTGCTATTATCCAGGCCTCGCTGGCCAACCATTGAATATCAGTGAGGTTTTGCCGAAGGGCCTCCCAGAGGAGAGCTCTTGCATCTTGCTCTAAAGCAAAAACCAGCACCACACGGGTTCCTGATTCACGGATCCTCTGTACAATCCTGGACATCTCAGTTTGGTCATGGTTTTTTGGGATAATTTCATAAAAAGCAATACATGCACCTAGTTTGGTCACCTCATCATTAAAAATTTGAGCGCCACCACGGCCATAAGCATCATCCCCTGCAAATGTGTCTACCCAGCTCCAACCAAAGTGTCTCACCAGCTGTGCAAGAGCATCCACTTGGAAAAAGTCGCTAGGCATAGTTCTTAGAAATGCAGGAAAATCTAATTTATTACTGAAACACGCACAGCTGGAGAAATAGCTTACCTAGACAGAGGGGAAGGGAGGAGAGAGCACAGCGTATATGACTCAAAAACATGAATGCACCTCCACAGATGCATTAAAAATTCACAACTCACCTGTGGAACATGAAAAACACCCAGAAACCGTGCAACCACTAGGGATAATGTCGATCCTCCATCACCAATGACAACAGGCACCCTGCCTCGGCACTCTAAAACGCCTGTGCCCTCTTTATTCCCATTCATCAGGGCCAAGGCTGTGCGGAGGGCATGGAAATGGGTACTGCATGAATCATAAATCTTATAACCCATAGTTAAGTTGGCTAGTAGTCGTCTATCTCTGTTTATCTCCTCTATGGCAAAAATCATGGTCTGCATCCATCTAAAGGTTCGGAAATTAAACCTTTACGGGATAAAGTGAATTAAATAATCACCAAATATATTTGTTTTAATGTACAACACATTTCTGCAGTAAATGGTTAGGGTTAGGTAGTGTTCAAAGTGCTTAGCAATATACTTAACTAAGAGAGAGAATTACATTCTATAATTTCATTAAGAACCATAGAAGCAAAAAGAAAACACCATACAATTTCAAAGTCTCAAATCACAAACACAGCATTGTAATATTTTGTGATAAGACTCTATTGACATACTGACCCTGAGCACTGCGTTGGATGTGGCTCTGCAGTAAAAGATGATGGAGATTCCAGAACAGTGTCGTGCAGAGAGAAGAGGGCACCGATCATGATGTCTCCTTCTTTGATCAGCACAGGCAGATCTGAAGTGCTGCGGATGAGACGACAGTTTTGAAGGAGCTGTGAAGAGATCAAAGTGCTGAGCAACAGTGTCAAACACACACACTCTGAAATGCCATCCTTTCTCTGTAGACTTCACTGCTTGAACTGAACTATACACCACTTTAAAACTTCATTGTACACACGGATGGATTTCCAAAAAGATATGATGCCAGTATTTACTGATGCATGAACACACATTATAGCTCACTCTTGCTAACAGTGCACACAAGAATCGCCTAAGCCCACCTTTATACTGAACTCTGAAGCAACCACAGATAAACTTACATTAACCATACATATTCCCTGAGGGAATTACTCAATGGAATGAAAAGCTTTCTCAGAACAATAGACTCATTATTTTTGCACAGTCCTTCATATGTATATATAAATACACACAAATAACCAGGATAGAAACAACGTGAAAGAAATGTTCTTTATAATTAGTATTATTATTTTACTGCAAAATTATGTGGCTAGTAAACTAATTAATTAATCTCATAAATCGTTATTGCTTTGGAATGAAAAAGACCAAATTACAGAATAGGCAAAGTAATAGCGCAACATAATAAATGTTACAAAACATTGTCACAATAACTGCCACAAGCTGTGTTTAAATACATACACACAAAGGGAACTGGGGTATTCTAAATTATAGCTCCCGGCCATAGTTTTCATTGTCTTCACATTAATATTACCAGGAGACTGCTACTGCTGTACGCTAAGAGCACCCATGGTGAGCTCTCCCAGTATCCTTAGTGTTAGATTAAAGTGTAAATGTAAGAGGTAATTATAAAATGCTATAGGATTGAATTTTTGGAGAGGGTTTTGTAAAAGCATTATTTTACAAACTTTGGTGTCATCTGTTCAAAACTGCTGATAATTATAGCATTTTTTATACCATTTTAAGTTGAGTGATATTAGTATCTCCCCTATTGCAATACTCAACTGTTTTTTTTTTGTTGTTGTTTTTTTTAAAATGTTTTGAGATAAAAACAAATCTGTGGTTCTTTTAATTGTGTCACACCATAGGACATCACGTCACACTCTAAATGACAAAAATGGTAGTTATTCAATTATTTCTATTTAATTTTGAACTTGTCAAAGGAGAAATAAAGTTTCATTTCGATACAAACAATATCAACATGTTTTTAAAACAAAACAAAAAATAATTTATCAATAACAAAATTCAGTGAATGAAGTACAGTATTTACTGAAGTATTTGATCCCCTGTCAATGGACTCTTTATACAGGTAACACACTGAGATTAGGAGCACTCCCTTTAAGAGAGTGCTCCTAATCTCAGCTCGTTACCTGTGTAAAAGACACCTGTGAGCCAGAAATGTTGCTGATTGATAGGGGATCAAATACTTACCTCATTCATTAAAATCCAAATCAATTTATAACTTTTCTTAAATGCACTTTTCTGGATTTTTTTTTTTTTTTTTTGTTATTCGGTCTCTCACTGTTCAAATAAACCTACCATTAAAGTTATAGACTGATCATTTCTTTGTCAGTGGGCAAACGTACAAAATCAGCAGGGGACATTTTTTTTTTCCCCCACTGTATATTGGATCAATTTACCTCTTGCTTCCTTTATATACATTCTGTAACGGAGCCAACGAGACATGAGGCGTGCGGATCCATATGCAAGCTTTTATTAATAGACATAGTCAAAACACAGGCAGGGTCGAACAATTGGCAAACAGGTATATAGAGGGCAAGACAGATGGGTACTCAAATAAACAGGTGTGGTCTTCGATCAGCGAACAATATCCAGAGGGTTTGACAAGAGGGGAAATCCAGGTACACGAGCAATGATCCAGACAGGGGCAAACAGAGTCCAAACGACAAGACGAGAGAGCAATCCAAGGCAGGCTATGAACTTCAGGGCAGACAGAGATAACACAGAAACGAGATACACAGGCTAGGATCAAGACACAAATGACTGTCTTAAATATAAACAGGATATACTAGACTAAAACTCAGACAATAAACTTGGAGAGTGATAAACACAGACTATACTCAACAACTTGAGCAGGAGCTGAGTTGGTGTTATATAGTGTGTGTAATAGCATTCAGGTGATCATATGATTGGTACAGCTGTGTGTAATCAGTGCAATGGATGATGGGAAATGCAGTCCAGGGTGATGTGTAACAGTTTGTGTGGCGTGCAAGTCAATATAATGGAAGGGCGACCTCTGGTGGCAGTCGGATGGAAGGTCATGGACCGGATTCGTTAAACATGCCACTGTAGGACTAAATTCTGTTCCAAGTATCTTTCTCTATGTCACTATAAATGCCTCTCTGCCAAATCAGTCTCAGATTTTCACAGTTATTGTCCTCAATCCTTAAACAGAGTTGATAAAATGTAGATGCTTTTTGAAGGTATCTTGGTAATTCATAGAAATTTTCTAAAACATTTTTGCTTTGTTCCATGGGAACCTTTGCCTCTAAGCAGTGTGTAATTTGTAAATATTTCTAGAAACAGTCCTGTCCTTCTAACTTATTTTTTCTTTAAAATTAATAAGACAAAAGCTTACCATTACTAAATAAATCCTTTACAATACATATTCTGCTTCTAAACCACTGTCCCCAAAACAAAGGCTTTTTCTCCACTTTAACACAAGGCTTATTCCATATTGAAGAGTAAATGCACGGTCACACTGCACTTTTTGTTCGATTGACTTCCATTCATACGCATGCGATTGCATCAGACTGGAAACGCAAGCCCGTGCAAGAAGTTTTTGCATTTCCCTGCGTTCCAAAGTTCAAGCTTGGTGAACTCTGGCCTGCGAATTCCCATCACGTGATACAGTGTGACCAATGACAGATCGATACGTCACAGCATGACCTAGTAGCTAATTTAAAAGAACATAAATTTAAAACTGCAGCGCTGCGGGAAAGTGTAGATTGCATGTTTTTACATTTATATGTATCATTATTTGTCATGTGTTGAATTGAACTTTTTAAAAAGATGCTGCAGAGCATGACATCATATCATGATTGTTGCAGCATCTGAGGGAATTTTGCATGCTCAAAGTCTAGTGACTTATATTGACTTACCCTTGTGTCCAGACGTGTTTGCTGACAGAAGAACAAACCATTGACCTACAACACAGCAGGATGAGCTCCATTTTGTTCAATCCAGCTGAACTACTCTAGTACTCAAGATGGTTGCCCTATCGAGGAGTATGTGGAGGAATTTATCAGTCTCTCTCACTTAGTGCCTTGGAGTGATGATGTATTAAAGACCCTTTTCTGGCTGGGACTTGATGACAGTCTTGTAGGTCAGGTACCTGCACCAGCTATCTTATGCACTCTCGTTCAGTACATTGACTATGTGATGCTGCTCTGTGGTTCCTCTCTCACTGTGGGTGAAGTGGATGAAAAACCCCCATTACCACTCTATCACTGGCTACCCAGTTCTTGTCTGTCCTTGAATCTGTTTCAGAGTCCACTACAGTCCACAAAACTGCTCCAGCTTTCTGCCCAGAATCCGCTTCTGAGACAATGCTCCCCAGGACCTCTGCCAAAAGGAGAAAGCAGAGAAGGCGCAAGCAGTCAGTGTCCACTCCAGCGTGTCTTCCAGAGTCAGTTCCTGAGCGGGCCCCAACTCCAGTCCCTATAGTCAGTAATCAGTTTGTTCCAGAGTCCAGTAATGAAACCGCTCCTGCCTAAGAATTTCATCCGGACTCCCTAGCCAAAATGGCCATCACCCTGGCCAAGATGGCCGCCCCTTTAGAGGCTCGGTCTGCCACAGCTACCATGCCAGAACCCCTGAGAAGGATGAAACACAGACTAAGGCAGACTAGACTAATGTCCAGGGTGACGGATCCACCGTTAAGGTCAGTGCAAGCAGCAGGCATCCCGGAAACCCCAATCCTCAAATACAGCCCGAGTAAATTTCCTGCTCTGAATCTCGGACCCAGGAGAATGCCAGCCTTTGCCTCTGAGCCCACTCATTTAATCTAGTTCAATCCAGAATCCACTACAACAGTCCAAACTAATTCAGAGTCTGTCCCAACCCCAGAATTCAGTAAAAAGCCTGTACGAGAACTTCATCCAGACCACACACCCGTCTCAGAGCATAGCTACAGATTGGCTCCAGCCCCAGACCAGAGTCCAGTGTCGGCTTCAGCCCTTGAGTACGTTTCAGTGCCTGCTCCTCGAGAGCGCCTTCCAGTGCCTGCTCCATGTAAGCACTTTGCTGTGCCTGCTCCTCGAGAGCACCTTCCAGTGCCTACTCCACGTGAGCACAACCCCATTTCCGAGTCCAGCCCACGGAGGGCTCCAGTACCTCAGTTTACCCCCGAGAGAGCTGCAGATCCCAGTCCCAGAGAATCCAGTTCTCTAGTCACGGCCAGGAGTGCCGTTCCCAGTCCCAGGGAATCCAGTTCTCTAGTCATGGCCGGGAGTGCCATTTCCAGTCTCAGAGAATCCAGTTCTGTAGTCACGGCCAGGAGTGCCTTTCCCAGTCCCAGAGAATCCAGTTCCCTAGTAACAGCCAGGAGTGCCGTTCCCAGTCACAGAGAATCCAATTCTCTAGTCCAGGAATCAGCCCCAGAGTGCCCTCCAGTGTCGGCCCTGGAGAAGAAAGGCCCTGAGTTCTCTCCTGGGAGTCAAAGGTTCACTTTAGCCCCGGACCTGAGTCGAGAGTTCATTCTAACCCCTGACCAGTGTCGGAAGGTGTCTCCACATCCTAAGGTTTACCCTGAGAATGTTCCAGGTCCTGAGTCTAGCACGGAGAGGGCTTCCATTCCCGAACACCATCCTGGACCAGATGTATTGTCTGAGCACAGTTCAGTGCCTTCTACCTCGGAACACAGAACAATGTTCGGTCTCATCCCAGAGCTTAGCCAAGATCCTGCTCTCAGAGTATTGAGTTCAGCCAATCTCCTGATCAGGCCCTAAAATTAAGCCAAGAATTCGCTCAAGTTCATAAGTTCTCCCTTGAGCTTGCTCCGAACCTTGAAACTGCTCCAGAGCCTGTCCCAGTTCACAAGTTAGTGCAAATGATTACTTCTGTCCTGAAGGACAAAGTGGCCGTTGGTAATCTGTTGGTGCCCTATAGTCCAGTTACGCCTGCTCCTCCCTGGAGGACCACAGCTCTGTCTGCTCCACCCTGCTGGGCATCAGTTATGCCCTGATGGGCTTCGGCTTCCTCTGCTCCGCCCTGGTGGGTGTCAATTCCAACCTGGTGGGCTTCGGCTTCATCTGCTCTGCCCTGGCTGGATTCCTGCTCTGCCAGCTCTGCTTTCCTCCCCTGGACCTCCGTGGCTTGGACCTGGTCCTCCGTCCTCCCCCGCTTGTATGATAGCAGGGCTGTCAAATTATAGCAAAAGTTTGGAGTGAGATTAGGGGAGGGGCCACACAAAGGGGAGGAGCAACTCAAATAATTGCAGCACCCAAGTTTTTGCTAGCAGTTCAATTTTTCCCATTGTTCATAATTGACCAGCACAAATAGAAATTGTAACATCTGGTAAATCTGATGAAAGACAAATTAATTCTAATAAAATAAAAAGATTTATGAATTTAAAAATACAAATGTATCAAAAATAAAGACATTTTGCCCCAAACGAGCCAACTGAACAGCAGTACTCAATGTACATACTGTACACATACAGTAGGATTACAGTACTTACCCTGAACATGTATGTCAATGTTTGTGTGTGAGAGAGAAGGAGAGAGAGAGAGAGAGAGAGAGAGTACACATTTCAGATTGTTTTTTTTTGTTTTTTTTTTTCTGTTGTAAATGTTTGTTGCACATTTTGATGCCTGATGACAGGGGTTGAGGGCTCCCACATAACGCACTGCCATGATAGATAATACATTTACATTTAGTCATTTAGCAGACGCTTTTATCCAATAGCGTTCCATCTAGAGCCAAACTGTTTCTAGTTTTGGTTTTGTTCAAACCCACCATGGAAAACACACTGCATCTGAATTTGAGTGGGGAAGCCACAGTGCTCTATATGGGAGCCCCCCACCCCTGTCATCAAGGCATCAAAATGTGCAACAAACAAAAAAGAAAAAAAAAAAAAACATTCATAAACTGAAACGTGTAC
>JAPMOO011890283.1:0-10663 GCA_029874815.1 Luciobarbus comizo
AACTAATGTATATCACCTCTACAACAACTTCAATAAATTAGAAATCTACAGACTATGCCTCCCTGCTGGAAATGAGCATAAAAATAGTCTTAAATGAACAAAAGAGTTATTAGGAAGTAACAGAAAATGACTAATGGCATACAGTAGGTGCAATGTTTAAAAAAAATAAACACGTATAATAAAAGTATAATACGATAAGCCAAGAAGCAGAAATAAGTGCATTTTTGGTGTCAAAATGAATAATATATAAAGAAGCAAGTAAAAAAAAAAAAAATTTGCATAAAAAAACCTATAATGTNATTTTTGGTGTCAAAATGAATAATATATAAAGAAGCAAGTAAAAAAAAAAAAATTTGCATAAAAAAACCTATAATGTGAATAATACTGTATAACAGAATAGAAACAATAGCCATACAAGAACATTCAAAAGCATGGTTTTTGGAAAGTTGGTTGCTGTAATTGATTTACAGCAGTGAGGTTGAATTTGTATTGCCCATGGGTAGAAGCTATGCAATAGCCATTTTGGTCTGTGCCCGGGCACTTCTGTTTCTCAAATTGTAAAGGCAATGATTGGGATGCCTGGTGTCACGAATCCGGTACATGGACTTCCGCCCAATTACCACCAGAGGTCGCCCTTCCATTATATTGACTCTCACACACATGCTATATTACACCCACTTAGGTCCTTCTCAAACTGCCAAGTATTGTTCTGCGTTTATCACTCACCTAGTGATAGCTGCTTTACAGAGCCAATCCGAGTTTTGTTAGTCTAAGACTAGTTTAATTCTGTTTATTGCCTGAGTCATTCATGTCTTCATCCTAGCATGTGTATCTCGTTTCTTGTCTCATCTCTGCCTGCTCTGAAGTTTATAGCCTGCCTTGGATATCTCTCTCTCTCGTCTTGTCGTTTGGACTCTGTTTGCCCCTGCCTGGACTATTATCGTGTACTTGGATTATCTCTCTTTGTTTTGCTCCCTGGATCACGTTCGCCGCCGATCGACCCCGTCTATTCACTGGACTGCTCTTGTGTTTTGCCCGTGCCATACCTGTTTGCTGGTGTTTCGACCCTGCCTGTGTTTTTGACCACATCTCTGTCTAATAAAGTTTGCAAATGGATCCACACATTTCTCGTCTCGTTCGCCCTGTTACACCTGGGGTCTTTAAAAATGATCTGGCTATCTTAAGTCCTCTATCTGAATATATGTCATGGATGCTAGTTGCTGTGATGGAGATGGACTATGTTGTCTTCACCACCCTGTGCAGGTCCAAGGCATTAAAATACAGAACAGTTTCTGTAGCAGGCAAGTGATGCAGCTGTTAGGAATACTCTCAATCGTGCATCTGGAGAGTTTGTCAGAATCAGTGGTGACATGCCAATCTTTCCTCACCTATGGACTCGTATCTTTCAGGGAGGCATACTTTAGTTCTAATGTTTATTTGATAGACTCTGTAGTGGTTGGAACAGATTGAACATGGCATTCTGCGCATTGCAGTGCTACACAATCTACATAATTCTATTGTTTTGGATAAAAGCATCTGTTAAATGCATAAATGCACATTTAAATGTACTGAGAAAAACAGGTGCTGGAGTGCCTTTTTCCTCACTGCTGTTCTGCTAGCAAGACTCCACATCCCTCAAGAGGCATCAGATTCATTAAGGATAATGGGAGAGTGACACTAGCCATATCTTGATTGACAAATCGGTAAACCTGATTAAGGACTCTGATCACTGTCATTTCTATTTTCAGTCACCACACAGTTTTATTTACAGATCAGGTCCTGTTAGGACAGAAATCAAGGGCTAGGCCCCAACTAATGTGCTTAATAAAAAAGTACTTTTGAAATAAAAACTATAAGGTTTCACACCAAGCTCTGTTAGAAGGTTCTGTAGATGCTCATGGTGCGTTCAAGTCATGTTGGATACATCGTATTTACGAGTTGAACGCACATGAACGCCACCACAAAGTCGTTATTACGAGTGGGAAACTCTAAATTTTCTTTAAGCCCCGAGTTTCCGAGTTGGGGGCGTGTCAGTGAAATGGATGCAATGGACGCAGCCAAAGACTAAAGATATGCATTGTCGGTAAAGTTGTTGAAATGAATAAAATTATTATTTTTTTGTAATGTACAATAAAACTATAAGTTACTGTGAGCCAAAGATGGGCGCGACTGAGACCTTATGCTTCCCTACGTGCTGTTCGGAGTCCGAGAAATAGCTCAGGCTTCCACCGGGTTCACACCGTTCAAGCTGCTGTTCAGAAGACAACCACGAGGACTCTTGGACGTGGCTCGCGAAGCCTGGGAGAACCAGCCCACTCCAAATCGCACCCTCATAGAGCACGTAAGGGACATGAAAGGGAGGATCGACTGGGAAGGGCCCGGTATATCTTGACACTAGACCTCACCAAGGGCTACTGGCAAGTGCCCCTGTCCTCAAGGTCCGGGAAAAGACAGCATTCGGCACCCCCAGTGGCCACTGGCATTACCGTGGTCCTACCGTTTGGGCTACACGGGGCTCCTGCAACCTTCCAGCGACTAATGAACATCCTCCTCCGGCCCCATCAAGCGTATGCTTCGGCGTACTTGGATGATGTCATTGTCCACTCAGAGAGTTGGGAAGCCCATCGTTTGTGGAGGGTGCTGATGGAGTTGCGACGGGCTGGCCTCACAGCCAACCCCAGAAAATGTCACCTTGGACTGACGGAAGCAAAGTATCTGGGTTATAAAATCGGAAGGGGACTCATCATGCGTCAAGAGAAGAAAGTCGCGGCAGTCAGGAAGTTCCCCCGCCCCACCAGTAAAACCCAGGTACGTGTTTTCCTGGGGTTGGCGGGCAATTACCGGTGTTTTATCCCTAACTTTTCCTCTATAGCCAACCCCCTGACCAAGAAGGGGCAGCCAGAGAAGATAATGTGGTCCACGGAGTCGGAGAAGGCGTTCCGGATCCTGAAGACGGAAGCTCTCCCCCCAGCCATAAAGTGGGCAGTCCTGGAGCTAAAATACTACCTGTGGGGCTGCAGGTTCACTCTCATCACCAACCATGCACCGCTTCAATGGATGGCTAAGGCTAAGGACACCAAAGCTAGAGTGACACGTTGGTTCTTAGCGCTCCAGGACTTCCACTTTCAGGTGCAACATCGGGCCGGGGCCGAGCACGGGAATGCCGATGGACTTTCCCGGAGCTGGTCAGGATGGGCAGGTCTGACAGGTATTGTGTTAGACCCCCCCACCCCGTACTATCCCCGCAACTAGTTGCATTTCCCCCCACAGGACCAGTTCGACGCTTGGGGGGGGGGATGTGGCAAGTATCCCGAGGGCAGATCAGCGTCGCCCTGGAAATGCCACTCCTGAACTAACTGCCAACTAAGAATATTCGCAACCTTTCACAGAGGATCACAGACCCTACCACCACTAGGACCCAGCGCACCTGCACAGAGCACCGTATTACCATTTCTCTGTTTAATTAAATCACACTCCGGGGATTTTCCTGGTAAACTCCATCATTTGGGTCTGGGTCCTCATTCACCCCGCTACAGTTACATATACAAAATAGTATATTATTGTATAATTATAATGGAATATATAATTATTCAGTTTACATCACCTTCATAAATTAAATAAAAACAGAAAAAAGAAAAAACACAATGATGCACATTCTTCATTCATCATTTTGTAGTTTTAAAAAATCTTTGAATTTTATGTAGAAAAGTTAAATCGCCATCTTGTTCCGACCCAAGTGACTTGAATGCACCCGACGTCGAAATAACGACTTGTCAACTTGTAAGTGCGTGCGTCCCAGGAGGACTTGAACGCAGCATCAGGTTTTTTTTACATCTGAGAGCAGCAGCACATATGGTGAGATGATAGTCAAAACCCTTCTAAAAGTGGTGCTGCTTCTCTATGGAATTGAGATCTTTGAGAGCTTCTTAATATATCACTCAGAATGAATGAGAATAGAGGTGATGTACTGATTTCAAAGCGTGGTGATTAATCGATGTAATACTTTAAATAAGGACTGGCACTACTGCTGGGGATCAACATTACGGCTAGAAACAGTATTTTCCCAACAAGAACGAGCAGTCGTATAATGACAAGACAACAATTAACTAAATCACAGGAATTGTCAATGTAAATTACTACTTTTGACTGTAAGATGTCTAAGCTGAGTGTTAAAGTGTTAATGGTCACTAACACAACTACAATTAGAGCTGCAATGAACTTGCAGGGTTTAATGACACAGCAGTGACAATGACATTACATCATGTTTTTAATAGAATTTTGATTCCCTATGAACTAATTTGCAGAGTAAAATTATTTGGTTTTGGTTTGTTTAAACTGACTAAACTCACTGAATCACATGCTGAAATGAATATCATCCCAGCTATCTTATAAATTCCTGTACTACCAAAGAAGTCATGCATATTAACTAGACATGTCTAATGAAGCCAAAAAGATACTTATTATTTAAATTGCAGAATAGAAATCAAATATAACACATACATGATTCAAGATATTTTTTTACAGTGTAGCTGAAATGACTCTCTTTTAAAGCAACTTTTGAAAATGTTTCTAAGACTTAAAATTGTCTGCCAATAGTAAGTGCTAAAGATGTTTTGATTATTTTCCTGAGATGCATCAATGCATTTATTTAATCCTAGCTACACACAAACTTGCACAACTGATTTGTCATACTGTAAAACTGTCTCAACATACTGCACGCCACCATAATTAACATCTTTCACCCTCATATCCAACTTACAACAGACAGAGAAAAATGAGTATGCATTTATAGCTTAAAAAGCTGACAAGTGGTGTTTTCTAAAAACATATGAAGGTTATTGACTAAATAAACAGGCTGCTGTATCACTGCATTATTGATTTTTGTGTGGAGGACATACAGGAGACAAGTGCTTCATTTTCCGTTCAAAATCAGAGCAAAGATTATCACTCTGACAACTGTCAACGAGAAACAGATCACACATTCACAGAGCCGTATGTACAGTCACAGATTACAATCTGCATGCTTGTCACAGATGGACAGAAAGCTTGTGTCTCAATCCTGTTATAAAAGGGGCATCACCACTTAATTATGCAATAATGTCTTAAGTGGGTTAACAATGTTTGCATATACTTTCATGTAGGCCATTGTATGAGTGGAGGAAATGTTTCCTTCATTTCAATGTCACTCTGACCCACAAGTCTCTCTCACACACAAAATGTAGAGTACAGCAAATCTGTTAATGATGCAATAGCTAAAAGACCATAAATGACCAGAGAACGAGAAAGGTAAAATACTATTTTAAAAAGCAAATTTTGACCACTAAAATCAGGAAATATGTCCCAGACATTCCTTTTTGTCAAAAATTCATAAGTGTCAAACTTCCTCATTGAAAAAACTGCTGAACTGTCCATTTAAAGGGAAGGTTCACTAAAGTTTATAACATTAATTCTGTCATCATTCTGTATGATTGTCATTTGCAGAAGACAAAAGAAGAAATTCTGAAGAACACTGGTAACCAAACAACAATGACTTTAATTTCTGAAAGTATCAGAATTTTAATTTTTGTGTGAAATATTCCTTTAAAGCTGAAGTGCTTGATTTTTCAATTTTAAAACATTTTCTCATACTTTAATGTTATTTGTAGATTAGGTTTCCCCGTATCCCCGATAGATTGACAGTATATGAGACCACTTAATTTTATTATTACCCCATGGCTTCATCTACATCTCATATCACATTCTGTTGAAGGTCAAACAGCTGCTGCATGAGGAGCTCAGGAATTTTTTCATTGATCTCACACTGCTGCAGCTAAAGGGTCATGACACTTCATGCCCTGTAACATAAGACCATGTCATGCTAATCTTTAATCTATCACATACTAAGTACACCTTGTGCAGTATACCATTTATGGACTGCAACAATAATTTGAAACAGATCACACGGGGGCCATGGATATCTGAGAAGGCCAGACAAAAATAAAACAATTACAGTTGTTGGTTATTGGTTTATTATATGCTCTATAAATACGTCAACAAACTGCTGAATTAAGCATGTAACAGTATTACATACAACGAAGAAGCACAAACTCTCACATCCTTGGTAGTTGAAGGCTGTACTATTGTTTAAAAGTTAATACTTCTACCGAGCAAGGGTGCATTCAACTGATCAAAAGTTACAGTAAAGACATTTATAATGTTACAAAAGATTTAGATTTCAAAAGAAGTGCATTTATTTGAACTTTCTGTTTGTCGATGCATCTCGGGGAAATATGTATTACAGTTTTCTCAAAAATATTAAGCAGCACAACAACAGCACAACAACTTTCTTCTTAACTTTCATTAAGAAGAAATGTTTCTTGAACACCAAATCAGCATATTAGAATGATTAATGGCAGCTTTGCCATCACAGGAATACTGTAAATTACATTTTAAAATATAATTAAAATTCAATAAAAAACTAAATATTTAAAATTGTAATAATTTTGTTTTACTGTAGTTTTGACCAAATAAATGCACCTTTGGTGAGAATAAGAGTCATTCAAAAACACGTTCAAATGTTTTTGGTATGTAGCAACTTATGTTTCTGAGGCATACAACAGTTTCAAAATTCATGTCTGATGTATGACAGCATGTCTTTTTTTTGGGGTACAACATAATGTGCAATTCTAGCAATGTTAACCACAAACCTTATTTTATTCGTAAATCTAAAATCTCTATTTTACAAACTCCCAAAGACAACTTGGCCTACAAATTGACGTCATGACTGAATAGCTGTTCTGTACTAAAGAAGAGCTTATTCGCAAGTCACAATACTGACTGCAACATTTCAATCTACGCACAACTACAATTCGGAGAGCGATTCAGAGAAAGTCAAGCTCCACAGCTATGGGCGTTACAGTGTGCTTGGACATGTCAATCAACCTCTGGACACTAAAATGAGGCTGGACGAGGAAGTGCTGACCCCACACTTCCTTGCAAGAAGCCCAGGAGATCAAAAATCACAGACATTGATCAAAGCAGAACACAGCCAGAGCTTTATCGGTCATATCCTACCTCTGAGGCAGGTGAGGTTCAAGAGATGACAGAATGAAGAGGAGCGAGTCGGGGCCCGTACGAGAGCGAGAGGAGCAGGAGCATGAGATAAAGATGAGGAAGTGTCATCTCTTCCACCTCTTCCTCCGGCGGGAGCACACTGACCATGGCTGAAGCGGCTCAGGCAGCCCGAGCTGCAGAAGGAGCGCACCGTTCCCGGCCCCCAGCATGCTCCACTCTTCATTCCACCACGCTACAGGCCTGCCGCTCCTCTTTCCCTCCTCTCCACTCCTTACGCACTTGCATACACTTACGCAACCAACCGCTGCACAGGAAGTATGCCGGACTACTATTTCAGCTGGCTGAGTGCAGGGAGAAGCGGCCACACTGCTGAGTCTTCTCATCTGGCATCACACATGCGTGCGCATGCACACGTTCTCACCGTCATGCTGCAACGGAGCAAACCCTTCTCTCTAGAGCCAGCACATTTATAGACCTTAACGGCCTTGATTTCACATCCTCGCTATCCCGCCTCACCTTCAGAACGTGTACGCACATACTCGGATAGCGCAGCATATTGGCATTCCTCTCCTCATGCACAGCTTAATGCAGTGTAGAGTAGGACAGAGCGAGGGGAGGGAGGAATGGAGGGAGGGAGGGAGGGATACAGTAGTCTGCAGTACACTGCTGTCTTGACTGGTATAGACCGCTGAACACACCTTCTGTCCTTGCTTTCACACACACACACACACACACACATCTCTTGCAATGGCTATCCTAAGTTTAGTACTGAGAGTAATATGTTTTTTCAATTACAGGAACTTTTTTACGCCCCAGGGGTTGATTTTTAGTAAAACTGAACAAATTTCAGCTTTTTCTTTTCTTCTTTTTGTAACATAAAGGTCACATTAGACTAGCTCTAGGAAACCTAGTTTCATTTTGCTACTTTTTAAATGAATTTCAGTAACACACTTTAACACAGTCAATTTTGAAACATTAAGAATATGAATTATTAAATTCTTAAAACTGTAATAATACAAAACAAAGATTGAAATAATCCCTCAGTTAGGCATCATTTTCACTGCATTAGACAATTCTATTACCAATAAATGCTCTTCTTTTGAACTTTGCATTCATCAGGTTTTATTTGATCATAATTCTAATAGTGCCTAGTAAATATATAGAACGTATAGAACAGTGGTCCTCAAATAGGGAACCTGGTTCCAACTGGACCGCAAGACATAATGACAATGGTAACACTATTTTACTGTTTCTTCAATTTAGAGCGAGCAGTGCATCAACAATAATACAGTTATTTTAACAACTGTAGCAGAAACACAGCTGGCAGCAAAATACATTGATACTTTTGCTAAAACACTGCAGAAAATACAATTATTTTTAGCTGTCATACATGTATGACTCCAGCCGTTCAAATAAACCAGGTATGTGAAAAGACGATTTTTCAACTAGATTTATCATTATTCATCAGCATGAATAGAGCATTTCATAATAAACAATGATATACGTTTTTTAAATGTATTATTACTATTATAAAGTATTCGTAGATGTCAAGAAAAGTTTTGAAATGACTAGTTAATGTTCTGTGCTCATGAGGAGAACGTTTTGATTATTATGTACATTGTTTGTTAGTTTTGTTATTTACTTATTTTAAGCCAAATATATAAATGGTCCAGACTTCAAGAGGAAAACCCTAAACCCCCATACAGCATTTTTTCTTAGTCACACCCTGATAAAACCTCTGATCTTACCTTTTAATATCCATATTCAATGAGCTCAACTGATTATTTTTATTTATTTTTTTCAAACACCAGATTTAGATTTTTTTTTATAGTTTTATAAATTTATAGCTATTTCAAAAAAGTATTTTCTGGACCTCCGCTAGGAATTAAATATAGAGACCACTCTCCTGAATTCAGAAACACACACATTCTGTCCAGAAAATAATCGCTGAGAAGATGGCACTCAGTTCAGTTCCAGCAGTGCTCTGTGTCCACTGCAATGCTCTGTTTAAAGCAGGGCAAGGTCACTGATGTGTTGTAACAACCACACACACACACACACACACACACACACACACACAGAAACACCAAAAGAATCACCTGCCACTGTGCAATACATTATTGCTGCACTCCAAGGTCACCTTCAGTAATGTGTGTGTGTGGGTGGGTGTGAACACACATGGAATCTATCAAGCTTAATTCAATTTATCTACACTGACAAGTACAAAACAACATGAATGCCAGAGCACACGCTAAGCACATACTAACACACACACACACACACATACAATAACCCAGGCAATTATAATTGAAAACATGTGACATGTGAAAGTGTTTGCACCCGCTCTTTTTTAGTCATTTTTAGCCCCAAATCAAACGAAACGTTTTTAATTCCATGCTAAAAAAAGGAGACTTTTTCACCTTCCCCTTACGCAGCCGTTTCAGACCAGCACTTACCAGCACTGAGTTCCTGTGCTGAAGACTAACAGCGACAGTGACTCATTCTGATAATTGGCAACAGAAATAAAGAGTGTAGCTACTAGATGAAGAGAATGAAGGGCAGACGGCACACCAGAGACAGGCCTGTCACAATTAATACATGACCCTCTGACCGCAGTCGTTTTGCGCATCTTTAGATTCTTTAGATGTAGGATCTGAAAAGTCTAAAAGTGGAAAGTCAAAATCACAGGAACATAATCACACTCCATGCACATTTTCTACTCAGCAAGTGTTGCATTTCAAGCTATGGCTAATATAACATTTGAAAATAAATATTCATTTGTTTTGGTTTCTATCCCCAACCTATACAAGTAGGCGTGGATGACCAAAAAAAGTCTCCTACTCAAGTACTACAATCATCGAGCTCAAATATGCCCTCATACATAAGCTGAAGCTGAACCATAAATTATCTCATCGCAGACTGCATTTCAGCAAAAACGATACCAGAGCAGCACATAGCCGGCGCTCTTGCAGGATGTCTCCAGGCTGCTATGGCAGATCGATCAGTAAAGCAGCTAAATACGTCCTGCATAACTACAGATAACACCTTTAACACAAAGTCTGCAGCCAAGCTCAAACAGTCGCAATGGAACTACTTAAAAAAATTAACTATAAGACAATTAAATTGAAATTTGTTTTAATAGTTAACACCTAGATCATATTCAGTTATATATGAGAGAGGCAGAGAGAGAGGGAGNATCATATTCAGTTAGATATGAGAGAGGCAGAGAGAGAGGGAGAGAGTTGGATGGGTAGAAATGCGTTCCAGAGGAAATACAGATCTGAAAGATAAAAGAGGAGAGGATATATTTAAAATCCAGCAGAAGGAAAAATCCACTGGAGGACAGGACACATTCTGAAACATGAACTCTTAAATAGTACCACAGTGTTAAACGATTAAAGAAGCTCTGAGTTAATTTAGTGTGTGATGAATGGAGGCCTGAAAAATAACTGAAAATGAACAAATAAATGTTTCTGCCACTACCATTTTATGATCATTTCAAGAGTGTTCAGATCAACACTGCATAAAAAGCACAGTGTCAAGCACAGAACTGTGGGTAGAAGTATGTATGTGTGTGTGTGTGTGTGTGTGTGTGTGTGTGTGTGTGTGT